>CAJDSM010059864.1:0-15829 GCA_903981925.1 Ostrea lurida | reverse complement strand
TTAAAAGATTTTTTTTTTGAAAAGGTGTCAACCTTCAAGGTCAAGGTCAGAGGAGGTCAAAAACTGTTGGCACCGCATGGAAAGGTTAGTATAAGAAACATACTTTGTAAATATCAAAGCCTAGTACTTGCAGTTCAAAGTTATAGATAAAGGTTAAAATTTTGAAAAGTAGGGCCAATTCAAGGGTCAGATCAGGCAAGTCAACAGATGTTCGGTACCACGCACATGAAAGGTCTTGTATAGCGAACATACATGTGGAATATCAAGCCTAGTATGTACCATTCAAAAGTTATAGCTAGAGGTTAAAGTTTTTAGAAAAGTAGGGTCCAACTCTCAAGGTCAAGGCAGGAGGTCAAAGAATTTCTGGTGCCCACGGAAAGGTCTTGTCATAAGGAAATTAGTGAATATCAAAGGCCTAACTTCCATCAAAAGTTTACGCGAGGTTAAGGTTCAAGTTTCAGACAGAGTGACAGAATGACAGAATGACAGAAGGACAGAATGACAGACAGGACAAAAACAATATGCCCCCCGATCTTCGATCACGGGGGCATAACAAAAGGTGGCGGTTTATCGAGAGTTGACTGTACATTACTTATACCTTAGAGACCTAAATGAATAGCACGAATTTTCATCAAAAATGAATTTTCCCAATTTTCTTGTTTGTCAATAATTTTTCCAATTGTAACGGCCCCTGGCCCCAGTCCCAAAGTACTGGGAAAAAAACACTGCCATGTGAATAATATACATGTACATGTATATAAGACTTAACAAAGAGTAATTGGAATGATGATTTCGATACATGTAGAATTGTAAATTTTAAAGAAAATAAGATGTGCAAAATAAAGGCAATATAATATTTGATATGATTTTTAAAACTTATTTACAATAAGACTGATTTTCCCAATTTGACTGAAATATTGACAATTTTTCCCAATTTGAAAGCCACAGAACCCTTGTAAAACAAATATTTAAAAAAATCAATGTTTATGGGCTGGATAATATCCCCTGATTATAGTGATAGACTGGCTCCATAGAGTGGATACAACCCTGACTAAATGATAGACTGCGCTCCATATAGGAATAACTTTACCCTGTCATATGATAGACTGGCCCATAGAGAGGATCATACCAACTGAATATAGTTGATAGAATGGGCTCCATAGAGTTGGAACTACCGATATAATGATAGACTGGTCCATAGACGTGGATACTACCCTGATATAGTGATAGACTGGCTCCATAGAGTGGATACATACCCTGAGATACCATACGTCGACAGACTGGCGTCCATAGAGTGGATACTAACCCTGATTAGTGAGATGGTATCATGGACTTCCTGGTATAAGTCCGTGGAGTGATACATACCCTGATTAGTTAAATGCTCGATGAGTGGAGTATACGCTTTTGATCGCTGGCTCATAGGATAGTCTATAGGATAGTATATTAGTAAAAACTACGAATATTTTCAAAAAGTCTTTTATTGCATCTTCAGCAGCATTAGCTGGATCATTGCCAGATTTATTAGGTGATGTAGAAGCTCTTTGATCTTTTTTTAGATCAGCCTACTTAAATTATTTTGATACTGATAATCTCAAGCTTAGTTCTTATCTGTATATAGACTATCTGTGTGATAATTTCATGTTGTTGTGGTGTATGATTATATGTATAGTATGTTTAAAGAAGGCCGACAATGTAAACTAGTTTTTTATATAAACTAATATCGTGCAATCCTGTTTTAATAAAGTCATTTTTTATTATAGACTGGCTCATAGGTGGATACATACCTTGATATAGTGATAGGACTGCGCTCCATAGAGTTGGAGTAGCATACCCTGATATTAGTGATAGACTGGCTCCATAGAGGGATACATACCTGATATAGTGATAGAGCTGGCTCGCATAAGAGAGTACATACATACCCTGATATAAGTGATATACCTGGCTCCATTAGAGTGGTACATACCCTGATATAGTGAAGACTGGCCCATAGAAGTGGATACGTACCCTGTAATGATAAGACTGGCTCCATAGAGTGGATATACCCTGATATATATGATAGACTGTGGCTCCATAGAGTGGATATCTAGCCTGATATAGTTGATAGACTGGATCCATAGAGTGGATACATACCCTGATACTAGTGATAGACTGCGCTCCATAGAGTGGTAGCATACCTGATATAGGTTGATGACTGCTCCATAGAAGTGGATTAATACCCTGATATAATGATAGACTGCTCCATAGAGTGGATTAACTAACCCTGATTATAAGTGATGGGACTCGCTCCATAGAGTGGATACATACCCTGGATATGAGTGATAGACTGTCATCCATAATGGATAATACCCTGAATTAGTGATAGCACTGGCTCCATAGAGTGGCTACTACCCTGATATAGTGATAACTGGCTCATAGAGTGGCTACATCCTGTATAGATAGGCGCTCAATAGAGTGAATATGATATGATAGACTGGCTCCATAAGAGTGTAATATGATAGTGATAGCCTCACATGGTCATGATATAGTGATAGACTGGCTCCATAGAGTGGATACATACCCTGAATATAGTGATAGACTGGCTCATAGAGTAGGATACATACCCTGTATTGTGATAGGCTGGCTGCCAATACGAGTGGCATACATACCCTGATATAGTTGATGATGGCAGTGGACCTATTTACGCCATAGTAGTGGATACATACCCTGATATAGTGATAGACTGGCTCGCTATAGGTGGATCATACCCTGAATAGTGTAGACTGGCTCCATAGAGTGGATACATACCCTGATATAGTGAAAGACTTGGCTCCATAGAGTGGATACATACCCTGATTTTATAGTGATTTTACGACTGGCTCACATAGAGTGGTATTACATACCCTGGGGATTATTAGTGATTAGACTGCTCCATAGAGTGGATACATACCGCTTGAGTTATAGTGATAAGACTGGCTCCATTAGAAGTGGATACATTACGCCTGATAATAAGTGATTTAAGACTGGCTCCATAGAGTGGATACATTACCCTGATACAGTGATATTGACTGGCTCCATGGAGTGGATACATACCCTGAGATAGTGGTTGACTCGTTTCATGGAGTGGAAGTGGCAGACAAGCCACCTGAGATAAATGAGAATGTCCTCGATTTTGATCTCATTGACCACCTGTTCCGTGCCACACAGGAGGTCCTCCCGAGCCAGACTCAGTCTGTGGGCTCGCTGGACACTGTCATGATACTCCGCCATTATCTGACTAAACAAAGCCAATAAAATATAACAAATATTGAAAACGAGAGTCTGTCAATTGATTTCTGAATATACTAGCTGTTAAACTATCATTATTCTGTTTTGTGTTTTTTCAATTTTGTGTACCCAGTATTTAGAGGTCAAATCTCAAAACGGATTTATTCCTTAAAGATGTATGTTGCATAAAATAGTTTAATTAAAAGAAAAAACACCATGTATAATTCTAAATTTGTGCTTTTCATGTTCACCTGCTTAAAATTTGCCAGAGCTGATAAGAATTGACAAAGTTACTTCTATATGTGACTTCATCAGAGACAATCTACATCAAAAAACACTCGGTAATGTAATAATTTGTTGAAATTTCACTTGAACTTTTATCATTTTACAGGGCTGATTTTCACTCTTCGTGGGCCAATTCCTTTTAATGTAATTTGTTGAGTTACAAGTGAGATACAGCACTTACAATTCTTTGTTATGTAAACAAGGCTCGTGCCATGTTTTTGTTTACCTATATTGAATACGGTAGTAAGCTGCAATAATGTAGCCCTCTCCCTTTTTTAAGGGGGGGGAGGAGAGGACTACAACTCCATAGGATCTCCGTAATGGTGCAGATGCGGTAGTGATTCACTAACGCAACAATTTAGATTATTTTAATCATCATAAAAAAACTACAGTTCAGTAGCATCATTACTCCTATATCCAGCAAGCAGCATGAGGGTGTGGTGAAGGGACTGAGACACAGTTAGAATATTCTAACTAGTTTAGCAGCAGTACCACCATAGATAAAGTTGCCTATACAGAAACCTTCAAGTTGTATCTTCCGTAATAAATATGTGAAATAAAGTTATTTAATTTACTTTTCAATGTGTTAACTAGAATTGACAATGCATGTTTTCAACAAAAGCCCTATATTGAACTTAAAACCCTTAAAAAATACAAAAACAAAAATAAATGAATAAAATTTGAATTTTAAAAAGCTCAAACACATGATTTTAACCAATGGACACATAAGAATGCATTGAAAACAATGTCGACAAAAAGTCTCCAGTTTTCAGACCAAAAACTCCAGCTAAAAAAACTTCAAATCTCCAGATGTGACATGACAGTTCTGTCACATGTATGCATTTCCATAATCTAGACCAATGGCCCATGGGCCACATTGCTCACCTGAGCACCGCTTCACTAAGAAGAGCAACTTTAATCCCGTATTGTGACCCCATCCAACCCTCGGAAAGGGGGGGGGGGGGGCATTATTCTAAACAAACTTAAATTTACTCCATATCAGGAAGGTTTCAGGTAAATATCTACTCATCTGGTTCAATGAAGAAGTTTTAAAAGAATTTCCCTATATAATTGATCCCTTATTGTGGTCCCACATTACTCCTGAGGGTCATGATTTGAACAAACTTTTATCTTCACTATATCAGGAAGCTTTTTTTGGTCCTGTGGTTCTTGAAAAGAAGATTTTAAAAGATTTTCCCTATATAATCATATGTAAAACTTTGATCCCCAACTGGGGCCCCATTGTACCCCCAGGGTCATGATTTGAACAAACTTTCAATCTCCACTATGTCAGGAAGCTTTTATTATCAATTTCAGCTTTTTCGACCCAGTGGTTCTTGATTTTAAAAGATTTTCTCTGTATCCCCTATTGTGGCCCCAGTGGTTCTTGAAAAGAAGATTTTTAAATGACAACACCCTATTTTTGCATTTTCGTGATTATCTACCCTTTTGAAGGGGGCCCAGTCCTTCATTTGAACAAACTTGAATCCCCTTCACCCAAGGATGATTTGTACCAAGTTTAGTTGAATTTTGGCCCAGTGGTTCTTGAGAAGAGTCGAAAATGTGTAAAGTTAACAGACAGACAGACGGACGGATGGACTACGGACAACAGGCGATCAGAAAAGTTCACTTGAACCTCCGGTTCACAGTGAGCTAAAAATCTATCACTTACAATTCAAAAAGTTATGGCCAATGTTTTAAGTTTTTGAAAAGTAAGTCAAAACTTCAAGGTCAAGGTCAGGAGGTAAAAAATTTTGGTACCAGTAGAAAGGGCTTGTTCATAAGGAACACAAACAAGAGGCCCACAGGCCTTAACGGTCACCTGAGTATTCATATCCCATGCAGGGAGTCATAGTTATATTTTTAAGTCTCAATAGGGTTTTGTTCATATGTTATCATATTTTCAAAATATGCTTATGATTCCTATTCAAATACACAAACCATTATCATTTCAATCCCACAAAGGGTGTTTTTAACCATTCAAAAAGTTTTAAAAGAAAAAAACAGATTGCTAATTTAATGCCCAGTGAGCTTGACCTTTTGACCCCAAATTCAATAGAGATCATCTTCGACCCATGGGTAGTATATATACATGCATGATATGATGACTCATGTGGAAAGTACAACGCTGAAAGCTCAAAAACCATATTGCTACTTTGATGTCCAGTGCACTTGACCTTTGACCTTTTGATCCCATATTTATAAAAGAACATCTTTGTTTCAAGGGTAGTCTATAAGCATGATATGGTGACTCTACGTGGAAAGGATAAATGCTCTAGAACCAGAAACCATATTGCTACTTTGTTGTCTAAAGCGCTTGATCTTTGACCTTTTGACCCCAAATTTGTTAAGGAACATCTTTATCCCATGGGTAGATCATATGCATGATATTGGTAACCCTAAGTGGAGAGGCTAGCACTTCAATGCCTGGAAAACATTCTGTTTACAGACGGACAGACAGATCCCAGTACCCCCCCCCCCCCCTTCCCAAAACTTGTTGCGGGAGGGGGGGTATAATTAAGATAAAAGGCTCCATGCTCATTCCAAATATTCATTTAGTTTCAAATTAATATGAATAGCATTACAGAAGATGGTTTTCAAATGTTTACATGTAAACACTATATACCAAGTTTGCCCCGTCCTGGAGTCAGAACCCCTATCCCAGGGATCACCAAATTTACAATTTTGGTTAAAGGCCTTCCTGCTCTACATCACTATGCATTTAGTTTCTCTCAGACATGTGTGGTTGTAAAGAAGAAGATTTTTTGAAAATTGGTCACATTTGGGCAGTTTTTGCCCCCCCCCCCAGCCCAGGGGTGCAAGAGTCCTGAAACATACAATTTATGTGATCCTTGTCCCAAAGGATGCTTTACACAAATTTGAAAAGAATTGGACTGGTAGTTATCAAGAAGATGTTAAAAATGCTCAATTGTTAACACATTTCATCAATGACCATTTTGGCCCCACCCTAATACCAAAAACCCCTACCCCTAGTGTCACAAAATTACAATTATAATAGAAAACTCCCTGCTCATTACAAAATATCTATTTAGTTTTAATTTACTAACAATAGCATTAAAGAAGATGTTTTTCAAATGTTTTATACATAAACACTATGTACCAAGTTTGGCCCGCCCTGGGGTCAGAACCCCTACCCAGGTATCACCAAATTTACAATTTTGTAGAGGCCCTCCTGCTCTACATCACTATGCATTTGGTTCTCTTCAGCCATGTGTGGTTGTAAAGAAGAAGATTTTTGAAAATTGGTCGCTTTTGGACAGTTTTTGCACCCCCCCCCCGGCACCAAGGTTGCAAGAGTCTTGAAATTTACAATTTATGTGCCCCTTGTCCCAAATATGCTTCATACCAAATTTGAAAAGAATTGGACTGGTAATTATCAAGAAGAAAGTTAAAAATGCTCAATTGTCAACACATTTCATCAATGACCATTTTGGCCCCACCCTAATACCAAAACCCCTATCCCTGGGTCACGAAATTTACAATTATAATAGAAAACTCCCTGCTCATTCCAAATATCTATTTAGTTTTAATTTACTAATCAATAGCATTAAAGAAGATGTTTTTCAAATGTTTTACACAATACACTATGTACCAGGTTTGGCCCCACCCTGGGGTTCAAAAACCCTACCCCGGGGATCACCAAATTTACAATTTTGGTAAAGGCATTCCTGATCTACATCACTATGCATTTGGTTTCTCTCAGGCATGTGCGGTTGTAAAGAAGAAGGATTTTTGAACAATTTGTCACTTTTGGGCAGTTTTTGCCCCACCCCCCAGGCCGCAGGGGGGCAAGAGACCTGAAATTTACAATTTATGTGCCCCTTGTCCGAAAGATGCTTCATACCAAATTTGAAAAAGAATTGGACTTAGTCTATAGTTATCAAGAAGAAGTTAAAATGTTCAATTGTTAACTAACGACGAACGAAGCACGACGACGGACGAAAACCAATTGCAATAGGTCACCTGAGTTTACACAAGCGTAGCATCCCCTCGCAACTCAAAATTTTTAAACAATAGTCAATAGTGACCTTGACCTTTGACCTTGAAAATCAATAGGGTTCATACCCTCTCCATGGGCAACATTTGTGGAAGGTTTGATGATTCTCTGATGAATGTTGTTTCTTCTATCTTGTTCACAAGGATTTTTGGCAATGGTCAATAGTGACGCTTGACCTTTGATCCTGAACCTTGAAAATCAAAGGGTTCATCCTCTCTCCATGGGCAACATTTGTGGAAGGTTTGATGATTCTCTGATGAATGTTGTTTCTTCTATCTTGTTCACAAGGATTTTTTGGCATATAGTCAATAGTGACCTTGACCTTTGACCTTGAAAATCGATAGGGTTCATCCTCTCTCCATGGGCAACATTTGTAGAAGGTTTGATGATTCTCTGATGAATGCCCTTGCTTCTATTCTTTGTTTCACAAGGTTCCGGACACACACACACAAGGTCACACACATGCACGGCAGCGATGCTATATCCCTTCCGCAACTAGTTGCGAGGGGATAATTAAACAGTTTCTAGTGTTTCTCACATCTCATTTTGTTTTAAACATGGTATTTTCTGTGAAGCAAACTTCATGTAAACAAAAACAAGGCACAAGCTTTGTTTACATAAAAAAGAACTAAGCCTTGTATCTCACTTGTAACTCAACAACTAACATTCAAATTTTTGCTGACAGTAAGAAATAACTTAGTTAAGCATTTTAGACATTACAAATGCAAATATAAAATTTAGCTCAAAAGTGTCCATGACCCTTTAAGCATACATCCAACACCTCCAATGGTGTCAGAAAGTATGCTGCCACAAAACTTACAAAATCAGTTTTAGCAGTAAATTTATTTAAAATCTAAATTGATTTTTCAAGAAATATACATGTTTCAATGCTGATAATGTATATCATAGGTACAAGCCACATCTAGCTAGGAGATAGATGCTTACTTGAGTCTTTTTGTATAGAGGGGGTACAGAGACTCGATGGTACTGGTGTGTTCACAGAATCTCTTCCATCTCAGCATGTGCAAGTGTTTACACTGGACCAGCTGGTAAATCTTCTCTACATAGTACTGAAATGGTTCAGAATTCCAGCATTAAGAACTCTGCCTTAACTGAGAAGGAAAATAATTTGTGTCTCATTGGAGAATTGTATGCACTTCAATATCCAATCTAGATAATGAACATGTCATATGAAAAATAGAGATTATTCATGACCTGACATTTTATATATCAAAATGTCAAATGCATTAAATTATTAAGGAGGAATACTGCATGATAAAAAATTTGATGGGGATGAAAGTGGAGGATACATTGTACGTACAATATTTTGAAATAGAAAACTTTCAAAACTTTATTTAGGCAAACAAGAGCAACGCCAATGTAGCATTATACGCCCGTCATGGCCCAGACAATGGTAAAACAACAATGTGCATTACGACCTTGATCTCTGACCAGTGATCTTGACTCAAGGTCAAGACAAATCATTAGGTCTAGGGCAACAATTATGTGCATTGTGACCTTGACCTTTAACCAGTGACCATGGCCCAAGGCCATGGCACTTTCTTGAATCCAGGGCAACATTTTTCTGAAATATTTTTCAAATCTATGAACTCAGTGAAATGTTATGACCTGGACAATGTTGAAACCAGTATGTACATTGTGACCTTGACCTATGACTAATATCCTTGTCTCAAGGCTATGACACACTTTTTAGCCCAGGGTGACAATTCTGTGAAATATTATTCAAATCCCTGCACTCAGTGAAAAGTTATGGCCTGCACAATGTTAAAACCACTATGTGCATTGTGACCTTGACCTTGGCTCAAAGTCATGACATTTTCTTGGGTCTAGACCAACAATTCTGCGAAATATTATTCCGATCCATGTACTCAGTAAAATGTTATGGTACGGACAGGATTAAAATCATTATGTGCGTTATGACCTTGACCTTTGACCATGGCTCCAAGTCATGACACTCCCTTGGGTCTAGACCAACAGTTCTGTGAATTATCTATTTTAATCAATCCACTCAGTTAAAACTTATGGTCTGCACAAGGTTAAAACCACTATGTGCATTGTGACCTTGACCTTTAAACAGAGACCTTCGCTCCAGGTCATGACATCCCTTGCGTCTAGACCAACAATTATGTAAAATATTATTCCAATCAATGCATTCAGTGAAAAGTTATGGCCCAGACAATGTCAAAAACCACTGTGTCCATTGCAACCTTGACCTTTGACCAGTGACATTGGCTCAAGGTCATGACACTTTCTTGGGTCTAGGGCAACAATTATGTGTAATATTATTCCTATCCATGCACTCAGTGAAAACTTATGGTCCAGACAAATTAAAACCATTATGTACATTGTGACCTTTACTTTTGACCAGTGACCATGGTTCAAGGTCATGACACTTTCTTGGGTCCAAGGCTACAATTCTGTAAAATATTATTCCAATCCATGAACTCAGTAAAAAGTTATGGCCCAGACACGGTTTAAACCATTATGTGCATAGTGACCTAAACCTTTGACCAATAACCTTGGCTCAAGGTTAAGACACTTCCTTGGGTCCAGGGCAACATTTTTAAATCTACAGAGGTTGTCAAAAGTTATGGCCCCGGTGAATTATTTCGGACGGACGGACCACGCCATAACATAATACGCCCTGTCTAAAGACGGGCGTATAAAAATGCAGTTTTAGTAGAACGTTTAAATATCAGGAAAAAACTCCTGCTAGACTCATACCCACAATCCTCAGTTCAGCAGTGCATGGGCATGCTTAACTGCTGAACTATTCAGCTAAAAGTAATGACATCTAAATGGAATAGACAAATATTTGCTGATATTTTCATTCAAGTTTTAAAAGTAAGTCAGCCATTATGACATTATGTAGTAGACCTCCTTAAATTTTATCACATGGAAATTCATATGTAGTGAATAAACCAACTTTATTTGTAACTCTGTCTATTCATGAACTGCAGATGGAAAACTCATTTGTATATAGATAAGTTTGTTCGGTTATGGTCTGAGTTTTACTAATCACGTTCCTAAATCTAGATATCATACATGTATGCATTGCTTCCCAGTCAGCATGCACACATTAGCCCAACGTTGGCAGAGTATTGGTGGGTTGGATACAGGTTGGCATTGGCCTGACAATGTTGGGCAAATGTTGGGTCAACGATGTTGATATATCGCATTGGTCGTAATTTTGATAAAGGTGGTCAGCATGCAATTGTTGGTCGACGTTGGGCCAACTATATATTTCTTTTAAAAATAATAAAACAGATCACCAACACATCGTAAGAATGCTGTTTGAATTTATTTTGGTTGACCGGTTTCGACCTTAGACGGTCGTCATCAGAACAAATTATTGGGATAAATTCACTCCTGAGGTAAGAATTTCGGTTGCATGTTTCTATAAGTTTTCTTATGGTTGCGACCCTATTGAATACCGTCGGTATCCACTCGTGAAATCTACCGTAATTAACCTGAAGTGTTGGGCTGTGAAACAATATTTGTTCCGCATAATACTTGTTTCCCCCTGGAACAAATCTATAGAAAATAAAAGTTCTGGGAACAAAAGATAATATTATTCCACCTTTATAAGATTGTTCCTGGTAATGAAACTTCATATGGTTCCATATATTTTGTTCCATATAAAGAATGAATGTCATGTGATTTTTTTCACCTGATTGCAGTTTAAATACTGCTCACCTCACCTGTTTTGACATTACCTGTACATGTAGTATATAAAAAAAGAATGGAGGCTGAAGAATACAATAACTGTTCACATATTTAAATGATGGATCATATTCTAACAAGGTAAGAATATATTATTTTACTATTTCATCATTATATGTACCAATTTGCTGAACTAAATGGTCTGTGTGTATGTAACAATGAGAAAGTTTACCAGATACATGATATAATTATACAGACAAGAATGTATTTAGATAAAAATGCCTGTTTTATTTATCATTGGAAGTTTTCTTTTAGACATTTGTTTCAAGAAATACGTTTGGATATCATACTTTTTATTCTAAGAACTTTTATCATATAACGAATAAATCTGAAACATCTATCTTATAATCATCATGATAAACTGTAATTTGAATGCATGCATGGTACTTTTAAACAATAACAAATATTCCAGGAATTTTATACTCAATGCTAACAAATTTCCCAAAACTTATACACTATAACAAAATTCCTGGAATTTTATGCTATAACAAATATTCATGGAATTTTTATGCTATAACCAATATTCCTGGAACTTTTATACTATAACCAATATTCTGGAACTTTTACAATTAACAAAATTCCTGGAACTTTTATACTATAAGCAATATTCCTGGAACTTTTACACTATAACAAATATTCCTGGAACTTTTAACCATAACCAATATTCCTGGAACTTTTACACTATAACAAATATTCCTGGAACTTTTACACCATAACCAATATTCCTGGACTTTACACTATAAGTAATATTCTGGAACTTTTATTACTATAACAATATTATTGGAACTTTTCGCTATAACCAATATTCCTGGAACTTTTAACCATAACAATAATCCTGAACTTTTATCTATAACAAATATTCCTGGAACTTTTTATAATAAAATAAGTTATATATATACACAAATATTCAATGAATGTCTATGAATCATAAAGATTATCACTGGTTGATATAGTTAATAGTTAGTTCGTGTGATTTCATATATTTGTGGACCCACTATATTTGATGCTGTATTTGGTACTGCTGTTTTAATACTGATAATGATGATTATGTCATTTTCTTTTTCAGATTAGGATGATAATGAAGAAGGCGCATTAGGAAAAGAAACCAGATTTCCAGATCCTAGAAGGAAAAATGTATTACACTGGAGGCAAAAGTAACAAACAATCTTAAGCATCAAATTGTAAATTATCAAAACATTGTCTAATATTAAAATCCACTTGGAACTTTACTTATGTATTTTTTTTTCTTTGAGAACTTTTGGCATATCAACAAATGTTCCATTTAGAACTTTATTTATGTAATATATTTTCCTTTCAGACTTTTGGCATATCACAAATGTCCATTTGGAACTTGCCTTATGTAATATTTTTTCCTTTGAAACTTTGGCATATCACAATATTTCCATTTGGAACTTTACTTATGTATATTTTTTCCTTTGAGAACTTTTGGCATATCACAAATGTTTCCATTAGGAACTTTCCTTATGTTATATTTATCCATTGTGAAGGAAATTTCCTTATAGCATTGGATAAAATATTATATAATGAAAGTTCCAAAAATGGAACTTTGTTATATGCCAAAAGTTCCTTGGAACAATATTATGGGGAACTTATATTCTGTCACAGGGTCTCCAGTTTTTGAATTTGTTTTCAATCCACATTGTTACTGGGACCCCTGCATACCTCGGGTATCCACCGTACCGAACTGCGCTGTAACTTATGGCCCCCCCCTTACCCAAAGCTTCAAGAGTCGATCGAAGAAATAGTGAATGGACCATTCAAAGAGACATCAGTTACCTCCCAAAAAAATCGTAATAGCCGCACGCCAACACAGCTACAGAATACACAGGGATACAATACACAGCTGAACAGGACACGGCAAGAACCGCAGCCACCACACTGATTGCAGATACATTATCCGAAATTAAACAATACAACGATCTCCAGAAGATATAATAGAACATTCCACAGACATGATTTAAAATAACAACTAAATGCTAAGGAAATTTAACACAATCCGCCCGAAATGCACCGTATTTCAGTACAATCCGCTCACAATGAACAGTATTTAGCAAGAACACGAGGAACGACCGAATTCTTGAGAATTTAATAAACACAGGAACAAATGAAAACCCCAAATACATGGTAAACTACACATAAATTCACTAGGCAGTGTACCAGCACCGAAGAGACACGTGATACTTTCTTTTCTCGGACAAGTGGTAGTTATAGCGGGGATCTATACCCTCACATCTCGTCTGAACAGATTCGCCATATCTCCAAGTTTTACTCATGAACTTTCAACAGAAGTGCAACTTAATTTACGTTATATACCGTACATCGTCACAATTGAAAACGTCACAATCCTCATACAATAGAACATTCCAACTCCCACGGACCATTCTATTAGTGCATTAAAAAATACACACAAACTCACAAAATACCGCGCATAAAATTATGAACTATTGACTGTTAATAAATTGTTGATATATATTATGTCCATTTACATTATCACTATGTGTATAGCATTAATGCTCCGGATTCTATGTATATTATAGAAACATGCAACCGAAATTCTTACCTCAGGAGTGAATTTATCCCAATAATTTGTTCTGATGACGACCGTCTAAGGTCGAAACCGGTCAACCAAAATAAATTCAAACAGATTCTTACGATGTGTTGGTGATCTGTTTTATTTATTTTAAGTTTTACTTATGGTTGCAGACCCTATTGAATACCGTCTGTATCCACTCGGGAGAATCTACCAATTTTAACCTGAAGGTGTTGGTCTCCAGTTTTTGAACTTTGTTTTATATATTTCTTTTGTTAGAATTTCTTTTATTATTAACCTTTAATCTTTGATATTGGGCAACGTTGGGCCATTTATTCACAATGGTGTCATTATATTTTGAAAATTCAAAATATGTTGGCAATGCACTTCTGATTTTTGTTTTATGCATTACATTATCCTGTTGTTGGATCAAATGCTGGCCCAATATTCTTTGCGCAGGTTTTTTTTTTTAATTTCTTATTTAACTAGTCGCATTTTTGTTGTCCATTGTTTCAAGACATAAATTGATAATTGTTACTCCACCTGGTGTAAAAGGAGTGGCAGACTCTTGATTGTGTATTCATTTCTTCAGCTGACATCATCTCTTTCTTTCATGATCTCTGATTGTATTTTTCAATGGCTGGGCTTCACTAACCTACAAAAAATGTCAATTTTGAACAGTTTAACTAAATGATAACAATTACTTGCACAGATTTGGTTTTCCAATGCTATATTATGCTTTGGTGATGATTTTATAAAGATCTCTCCAATCACCTGCAGCAGTCGACAATGACCAGTTTTCTCTCCCTGCGAAATAGGACACATCCTTGGGCATTGGAATCGAGCTGAAAGACATCAAAATGTCATGAGAATTTAATCAGGCTATACAAAACACTTTACAACTTTACATGAAATGCTTATGAGAGAGAAAGCTAGATTTTAAGAATTCTGAAATATGTACACATAAATGCATGTATACAGTCAGTGGCAGATTTAAAGGGGGGGGGGGGGGGGGGCGCGCACCCAGCCCCCCCCCACCTAAAATTTATCAAGTGTAAATTATATACTCTTATTTTTTCACTGGAAAAATTAATAAATTAACACAGCCCCCCCCCCTTCTTTCTGAGAAAAGGTAAAATTCCATTCAAAAACCTTCAAAATTTGAGTCATTTTATTGATTGAAAATGACAGAAATATAGTGAAAATGACTATTTTGGAGACAAATTTCAAGCCCTACAAAATCTCTTAAACTCTGAGCATCCGGGGCTTTGCCCTCTGGGCCCCCACCAGGGCTTTGCCCTGGATCCACTGGAGGCCTCAAGGCGGCCCCAAACCCTGCCTCATATTGATGTTGTCCCCCCCCCCCCACCCAACTCGAATTTCTGGATCCGCCCCTGACAGTGCAGATAAATATGTAAGAATTATAAGTTGAAACCAAGTAAAACATACATCTACAATTTTCTGTTTGGATTAGACCATCCCTTCGAAACATAAAAATAAAGAAATTCAAATTTATCTCGAGTCGATCATAGTTGTGTTTCATATATATTGATCACTGGTGAAATATGCCTCTAATTTCAAAATCTTTTGTTTCTAGTTTCAGCATGTCAATTAAAGACCTTAAAGAAATTTGCCTTAATTGATAGAAATAGATTTACTCCTATTTCAAAAAGGACAGATCGTCGAGATATGCAAATAAATTATTTACCATTCAGTCAGTTCTTTTCCCTTTTTTTTTTTTGGGGGGGGGGGGGGGGGGGGTGTTCAATTAGGAAAGAAAAAAAATCTAAATTTTAAATCACTTTTTGTTTTTTCATTATTTCACCACAGAATGTAGAAATTTCCAATCATTTGATAATGTTCTGTTTTTCAGTCATGCATATGTATCATGAATGCAAAGTAGCATAAGTTGGCCACGAAGGGTGAAAATCAGCCCTGTGAAATGGTCAAAATTAAAAGTGAAATATCAAGAATTATTTCTGCCACAA
>CAJDSM010059863.1:287-11232 GCA_903981925.1 Ostrea lurida | reverse complement strand
TAAACGTGACTGTTGAAACCCCTGCACCAACGGATTTAAAAGCTGATTATACGAAGAACAAACTTGTACGTATCGAAAAGTTACACCACCAGACCATTCACCGCAACATACCCAAAGACGATGGATTCTTGCTTGTTAAAGCTCAGCTGAAACTGTACATGGACAAAAATAGAAATCCATTGAACAATAAATAAATAAGATTTGACACCCCAATTCGACTCTGTTGATATGCAGGTGATGAGGGATGTTGCTACATAAATAGGGGAAGTGGCGACCTGCAAAAGCTATAAATAATCCCGTTTGTGCATAAGTTAAGTTGTTGTTAGATGTCTGGTGTTCAGTAAAAATCCATGTACGAACGTCTGTGTTGTGTTTTATTTCAAGTTCACTGGGATATATCGAATAATATGATTATTATTGTCAGATAAAATGTCGTCGATATATTTAAAGTCGAATTAAATGCTACAGCAAGGCATTTGTAAGAAAATAAAAACAAGGGTCAGCTAACAAATGAGCCCATTTTGTTCTCAGGTTTTTCCAACAGATGGAAGACCTGATCACCAAAGACTACAAAGGCATTGTCAATGAGGAACTCCCGCATGTTTTTAATATTAACTTCAGAGTACTTGCGCATAGAATCATAATTTTTGAATGACTGATCACGAGATCTGAATATTTCCTCTTTCCATTTTTTGTTGACGAAACTGTCTATGGTATCAAAAAGTCTAGTCTTTAATTGATCGTAAGGAATGGTCGAGTAAAGAGTTGACAAGCATACGTTATCAATATACTGACGTCTCTGTTACACTCTATGCATACTAAACAAAGGATACAAACATGTTTTTTCTCCTGTTTATCTCAGTTTTGATATCGTCACTGCCAGTTTGGAATTAGGTAGTCCCTGTCACGATCCATACTCTATAACGTAATACATTCTTTGCCTTTAATTGATTCATTTCTTTTGCTACCCTCTCTTCTTTTCCAAAGTTGTTTTTGAGATACAGGCACAAACCCATGCTGTCCCTCGTATGTCAAATATTTCACCTATCTCTAATTGAATTCAAGACATGTGTATTTATTTTTATAACATATCCACCAAAAGAATTAGTTTTAATAATTTACATTTTATATATATAAATAAGCCCAGTTTAATTTTTCTCGGAATTTGAAGTCGGCAGGGTGAATTACAGGAGCGCGGAACACAAGGCCTCCAGGGAGTGAGTATCGTCTGTCAGACGTCATCAACTACAGAGCAACATCTAGGAAACTTCGAGAGCGGTACAAAGAAATAGCGCGTGCCGAAATATCGATGAGATTCATCCGTAATTATGAAATTCAAAACCATAAATGTGATCAAAAATAGAGTTCATGATTTAACGATAATTGCATTGAAATTGCTCGCTGAAACAAAAATATAAGCAAGTCAACAAAATGTGTTGAAAGGGTACCCGTATCTTAACCTGGGAAAAAAAATCATCATTGAATGAATAGAAATATTCAATGTTTTTCAGTTGGGAAATGGAAATTTATTTCACTGAGATGGCTTTTTAAATATTATTACAGTATATATTGTTATAACGAATTCGGTTTAAGATCATCATTTCGCCAAATTCTACGTTCGCTATAATACCTTTGTTTGCATTACAAATTATTACTAAGTCATATGTTGACTGATTTGTTTCATAAGCCTTATTTAGGCTGTCATTTTTCATACTAGGATTGGACCGAGGGTAACCCGTTTACTTTGTTTCGGACTACCAGGGCTCACGGCGGGTGTGACCGGGCAGCAGAGGATACTACTCCCCATGGCACTGATCCTGCCTTCGCTTTTGTCGAAGGTCCGTCGTTGCCCTACACTCGATTTTGTAGTGTTTTGGGACTATGATTACGTATGATCTGTACTTCGCCGTTTCTATATTCAAGAGACAAAAGAAAAGTTTCGCCCCGTACATTACAAATTCAGACCTGAAGAATTCACTTGTATGTCTGTGCAAATAGAATGGACACGTGTAAAGAAACAAGAGCCCATGGGGCACATCGCTCACCTAGCGACTGCTCACTAAGAGAGCAGTAGTTAGCAACTAAATCCCTATTGTTGGCCCCACTCAATCTTCGGGGGGGGGGGTATCTAAACAAACTTAAATCTGACTCCATATCAGGAGCTTTCAGGAATTATCCACTCGTTCTGGTCAATGAAGAATATTTAAAAGAATGTCCCATATTTTGCATGTAAAAATATTGACCCTATTGTGTGCCTACATTACCCTGAGGGTTATGATTTGGAACAAACTATCTTCTATAAGTTCAACTAAATCAGGGAAGCTGTCTGCCCAGTGTCTTTGGAAGAAGATTTTTAAATATACCCTTGTATAATCTGTGGTAAAACTTTGATCCCCTATTTTGGCCTCAATTCGTACCCTGGGTTCATTGATTTGAACAAACCTGGAATCTCCACATATATCAGGAAGCTTTCATAAAATTTCAGCTTTTCTGGCCCTGTGGGTTCTTGGAAGATTTAAAAGATTTTTCCCTATATTAATCTTATGTAAAACTTTGACCCCCTATTGGGGCCCATCGTTACCCCGGCGCCTGATCCATTGATGTATGACAAATACTATGTGTGAACATCCACTTGATATGCAGGAAAGCTTTCATTTTAGAAATTTGCAAACTTTTATCTTTCGGGCCCGGAGGGGTTCTTTAGAATTGGAAGATTCCAATTAAAATACACTTGAACCCCACACACCTATTTTAGCAGAATGTTCGTGGGTGTACGATGAGCCCAAATTAATGACACGGGCTACGGCGTGTTGATTACAAATGTGTAGTGGCACCTGAGCGTCATGCTATTCTATATTAAACCCAAAAGGCTTGGATAAAATTTTTAAATCCCACTCTTCACCCATTCCAAAGACAAGGAACCACTGGGCCAGGATAAGCTCTATTTAGAGTTTGGAAACTTTAACTCAAGAGAATATATAGTATATAAGTATGATCAAATATTCATATACCTCGCGCAGGTGGGTATGGCCCCAGGAGTCGCACGTCTCTGGAATAGAGAGGGAAAAGTTTCAGAAATAATTTACATAGACTGAATACAAAAAATAATAGGGTACAAATCAGTCTTTAACAAGAAATATTCTTCGCATTGAACCAGGACGAGTGCAACTTTTACCTGAAGAGACAGAGACTTCAGCCTGATTATGGAAGCGAGAATTAACGGATTGTTATAGATAGGACGCCCCCCCCCGACCCCCCCGAAGAAAAGAGTTGCATTGCTACTGGTGAGGGCACTTCAAGTAGTGGATTTTACGTTTCATACGTTACTGCTCTTCTGTATATGAAGACTGACAGTAAAGCTCAAGTAGTGAGCGCGATTGTGGTGCCCAATTCGGGCTGCTCTTTGTTTCTATTACACGATGTCTATTTCTATTCGCCGCGACAGTACATATCTACTTGAATATCTTCAGCGTCCTGAATTTGTAATTACCGGGGGAACGAAACTATTCTTTGTACTCTTTTCCGATTAATATATAAAACGGCCCCGATGCCGAGCAAGGTAACAAAGTATCATACGTAACATAGTCCCAAAAAACACATACAAAAATCGAGTGTTAGGGCAAACGACCTTCGACAAAAGCGAAGGCAGGATCAGTTGCCAATGGAGGAGTAAGTATCCTCTGCTGACCGTCACCACCCCGCCGTAGCCTGTAGTCAGAAACAAAGTAAACGGGGTCTACCCGTCGTCATGAATTACTGTATTGAAAATGACAAGAGCCTAGATAAAAGGCCTAATGGAAATCTCATATTTAATCTCTCCATGTTCAAGCATATGACTCTTGGTCAAGATAATGAATCTTGGTTAGTCGCATAGAACCAACTGCAGTCATTATATATACGGACCGCTATTATGGAATTTTGCACTGAAGATGGAAGACTTTTATAGATACGAGATTCTTGTGGATAACAATAGTATAGCTTAATGATATAATTTTAATAAAGGGCCATATCAATCAACGTGTAAAATATTAATTCCTGATTTCAACACTGAGAAAAAACATTGAAATTTATCTATTCATTTTCCAATTGATGATTATTTTTTATCTTTTTCCAACGGTTAAGATACATTCTTGTGTAGTCGTCACACTATCAAAACACGGATACACATTATTTACACCGACATCTAATTTTGGTGACTGCATAATATATATTTTTTGTTAACTTCACGAGACCGAGACTCTTACTGTTCTCAATTACAAATTTATCGCTTTCATAAATACCATATGACTTCTCATTTTTTTGATCACAACTCTTTAATATGGTTTTGAAAAATCTACTATTTAATATTACGGAGTTGGTAATACATTCATCGTGATTAATTTTCGCACGCTTATTTTTTCGTACCGTCTCTCGAATACAGAGTTTCTAGTATCGTTGCTCTCTGATATTGAGTTCCGTCTTGAAACAGGAAGACCGATCCAATCCCTGGACGACCTGTGCATCCGCTGCTCACGAAAATTTCTCTGCAGACTTACAAATTTAGAGAAAATAATTTAGAGCGAACTGCGGATTCAATATTTATAATCAGTTACATATAAAATGTAAACATTAATTAAATCTTTAATATTTCTTTCGTGAAATACATGATATTTATAAAATAAATCACACAGTTCTTTTAGAATTTTCAAATGAGTAGAGATAGGTGAAAATGTTTAGGAGGATTGACATGACGAGGCACACGCATGGGTCGTGGGCCGATGTGTATGTCGTGCAAAAACAACTGGGGAAAAGGAAGGAGAAGGCCACGAGGACTTCAAAGTCCGACAAGATTGAGGAGTCGGTCTGTTAGCGGTGAAAATGACAATTCATGAGTATGACAACACTTATATCGCGCTCTCAAGTGCAAATACGAGTATGGAATTATACGGATCAACTGAGAAGACATAATATACTGGAGTGTAAACGGTTATGTAAGAACTGGATTAGGAATGTGGCATAGTGTCGCTGCAGATTATGGACAAGTACATGTAGAGGACGCTATTCCTATGTAAACGAAGTGTACCACAAAAAAGACGAAGGGCAGGGACTTACGAGGAGATATCATGTGTTAAGGGACACTCTCAAATCTTCTAGCCTATCCCCATAAACCAAAAGCACAATTGATTTATCATTGACATACATAGCGCGATACAATGCCTTAAATTTAGTCGTTGCAGATACTGTTGAGCCGGCAACAGGTCAGTTAGAACTAATCAAACAACATATATGATTATTACACGTCATCCTATTGTAGGGTAGAGTAGATACGCTGAGGTGATGGTGAACTTTAAGGTATTTAAGGATCAATTTTATGCTGTGAGGGTATTATCATGATGAGACATTGGAATAAAAACATACAATCAGAGATTCAATTAAAAGACTATGTACAATAAGCATTCTAAGAAATTTAAAAGAAAAAAAAAGTATAAAAGGTATAGGCGTGAGGTCCTGCAACGCGTGGGGGGTATAATATAAGTGTTGTTTCACGCTTTATTGACACTTCCGCTAGCCAAAATTTGAAATTTAGATCAACCCCTTTCCTGTCAAACCTGGGATAAAAAATGTACTTTGCAAAGATCAAACAATGGAGGAAATTTCCATTGTATGGAGGCCCGACCTTAATGGCTTTCAAGTCCCCAGTTACCTCGGGGTTTACGATGCTAAAAAGAAAAGAGGAAGCCTCTAAGTACATGAAGAAACTTTAGAATTGGCATACCACCATAGTTCAATGATAACATGGGCGTGGCAACATCAAACTTGAAGAAATGTTACTGGCGCATGTAGAAGGAGGATCATATGTATAAATATGTATAGTCGAATCGCACATATATTTCTCTTTCTCGTGCTCACGGAGTATAATATCCGAAATGGTTCACCACGTCTGTAAGCAATGTTAAAAAAATGTTCATTTCATGATGTAATCTGACAGTTTTAAGATAAGCATAGGAATATCAGATGCTTTGAAACTGCTATGCATCTTTATTAGCGCTATAAAACCACGAGGTGTTTCGACCTCGCGAACAGGAACATGATTTCTCCCCTCACAACATAAATAAGAGATTTTAGATCAATCGACACAATTGGGAGCGTTTATCTATAATTTTTTATTCACGCTCTGACCTCACATGGCGCACACAAGTGCCAGGGTTCCCTTGTCACAACGTGTGAAAAAGCCCGGTCTGCGTAAGAAATGCAGGTCCATAGCCAACAGGGCAGCGCGCTATGCTGTGCGAAATTGCATAAATACCCTCGATAAAGTGCGAAGGAGGAAAACGCAATAAAAGCAAAATTGGAGCGGCTATCTCAGGCACTATCTGTGGTGGTCTACAAAGACTATATGATCCATTCTCATTTCGAGGCAGGTTGAAGGTGTTGGCTACATCATATAAACTCGGTCTGCTTATACGGAAGCATGAGGCGCATCATGTCCAGTAAACATTTTAACATGCGCCAATCTTTCGAATTACTACAGTATTTGTCTTTATTCTGTTGTACGTTACGTCATGGATATACAAACAGAAATTTTCAGGTGCACAAAAGCAACCGTGCTTGTATCGAAAGGCAGAAATTCGGTTAATCTTTCAACTTTGTTGTCACACGGTATGATACTATCTGTAATCCACTGCAGCATTACCTGTCGAAGACACAACTCACAAATGCATGAGAAGTATGCCGGACAAATGTTACTAATGTAGTGAATACTGATTAAGATGCCGCATTTTACACGCCAGATCTACTAAATACGTTATTTCCTTCCCAGGCCACTCGAGTGAAAAACACTTGTAGGTAAAATTCAAAACGAATATACACGAAGCCACCAACGGCTTAACGTCCTCGGTAGACCGGATTGATATTGAGGCAACATCTTATATGGCCACTATTATTGAGTCCCCTGAACCGGTACTTGAATAAACCCGGGAACAGGGACTATAAGCTTGTCATTCAACTAACCAATGTCTGTCGTGTCCCCAATTGGTTTTCTCGCAATTTTTTTCTGTCCCTAGCTTGTGCAATCAATAAATCTCATTTCGTGATGGAGTTGGTTACATTGATCGATCCTGGCATACTATTAGTTACAGATCAAAAGTTCGAGTTCTTGTTTCGATCCTGCAATTCACGGCTTTTTCACTGAGTTATGAACCCTCTGGACTTTGAAAAAACACTCCCATATAGAATTTATCAAGTTTTCCGCACTTTGTGGTCTCACTGCGTTGTGCAGATATTCATTTGATACATTGATTTGCCCAATACCAAACAAGTAACCACCCACAAGGTGTCATTCCGAGACGTCTTCGTGGCAGTTTATCAAATCCATTACAATGGAGTGTTCGTAATACATGCTGAATTATCTGGCGCCTTGGTACTATAGAAAAAATTGTGTGCCAATCCGGATTCCACTAAAGGTGTTATAAGGCCGGTTGCAGGTCCTATACCTGGTGCTCAGACCAATATTCCCTTAACACTTACTAAGAGTATGTACATCCATAATGGATACAGCCTACGTAATTAGTGAAATTATCACTGAGAATGATTGTTCGCGGTGATCAACAATAAGACTATGCTGTAAACCGGTAGGAGACTAATGTAATTGCTGAGTGTGACAAAATACGCTACTCCAGGTGCAATTGTGGCTGTGTTGAGGTATCGCCATTGTGACCGGCGTTGGGTTGGTATACCGGAATGGCGGCGGACATTGCTTGTCTCTGTTTCGGTGTGTCATGGGTCTTATCTGCGTTTCAGCTCGCCTCAATTGAGGATCCTAAAATTCGCGACGTTTTTTGTGCTCGAACTGCTGTGGCATACTATAGATTTTGGGATATTGCTGGGTTACATGCTATACTTAGCCCCATAACGCACAGGGGTTGTACAGATGTGAAGTTTCGGAAGTATATCATTATTTCTCCGTGTGAGTTTGGGATGGCGCCTTGGACTATGAGAAGAATTTCCCATAACAATATTACATTCGGGCAGATGTTTTTATCCGCAAAGCGCTTTGTTCTCAGACGGCTTCAGCAGATAGTGTTGCGAGTTTTGATAGTCTCGGCTACAATTCCGTTTGCCCAGTTACCAAGGGTACACGGATTACCAATTAATACCTTTGGAATGTCGGTTGTATCTATGTCATGTGCTTTACACCTTAAAAAAAGTGACTATGAAGCGCCTTCTTGCCCTATCAATCGGACACTCACCACAGGTATTCCCCTTTAACCCATAAAGTATATGAACATAGCCATACGATCAATGAAATTGAGAATATGCTGTGTTGGCCGCAGTCCATTAGATTTGGTGGTAATCGGTACAGGAAGGAGCCTATATATGTTCGATTGCTAGTGTGCGGAAAGAATAACGGTGATCTCAGACTAACTGGCAGAATACCTTGGTTTACTAATGTGGCACCTGATCAAAGACCAAGGGCGACTGAACCTGGTGCTTAGTATCTGATGTCTTACGCCACCCACACAGGTATGGTTTACTTCCAATCGGTACAGTTTATCATATTACAAAACATTAAAAAATATTGGCGGATGCCCTTGTGGTGGGGATTATATAGCCTAGTTATTAATGTCGTCTCCCAGCGGTCAAGAGGAATATTACACTCAATATGGGTACAGACGTCACATTTGCCCGTGCGGACTGAGGAGACCGGCGGTAAGGAAATTTTAGAGCCTATGCACGGCACTTAGGAACCTAATGAGCATGTCAGGGATCTCTTTTCTCCTGCACACCTGCTGTGCACGGAGACACCCTCGGTGGTCTTCCGGTCTCTATACACTCTCATCCGAATGACCAGCGCCATTTAGTGGTCGCCTCTTGCGACCACACAAAATGGGGAGCTAGTGGACCTATTCAGTATCCCGGACCCCCACGGGTGAAAAAGAAAAACCCGATTATGGTTAGCCATAATGATGACATATGATATCTATATATAATATGATAATCTAGATAAAATACAGTATGTGCTTTATTTTATTATAATATAATGCAATATGTGAAATATAATATTATATACGATATCATTAGGAGTATTACATATTATATACAATTATTGCCGGGAGTTGGTTTAGAGTCAATACCGGATGATTTTTAAGACGACCTTGAGAAACCAGACACAATATATTCACTGAAGCACCGAAGGAGTGAGGGTGAGGTATAATATAACATCGAATGTGTTCCTAATACTTATGTTTATTGGCCGGGTAGCACAAGTGCAAAAACCGGCTTATGAGAATGGGTGAAGGTGACGGAAGTGGGCAGTGGCGGGACATAAATTTCTGTAACACTTTACTCGATAAAATTTACTTACGTAGCCTCACTTCGACATCTTAACATTTGTCACCCCGGGGGATCCGTGGGAGTTAGAATTGAGGTCCCTCAAGCATCCCCTTTGCGGTCGTAACGAGGGCCTGTGTGAGCTGAGAGGGGCGGTTCAGGTTCGGGGATGAGACCGGATAAAATAATCGAAAGAAAACGCGACCGGTACCGTGTCACAGACAGATGGGCACTGGAAAAAGATCCCTCCACTGTCAAAGGCGCCCGAGTGATGTGCCGAAGCAGCAGCCTAAACTTTGTGCAGCCTATCACCGGCTAATTGGGTGTCGGTCGTCTCCATATGAGCGAAAATTCTCGGCGTGTGAAGGACAGAACGTAAACGAGGCTATATAAATCATCATTTAACATTTGGTCAGATCTTTGCGGTGCCATCAGAGTCTATAAATTAAAGGTAAATTATCCAAAAATATCAGTACAAGCGAGAATATGTCAGTATTATGTGGTTGTCCTTTTATATCGAATTCGTCTGGGCAGTATAATCCAAAACTAAATGGACACATTAAAGTGTAATACTATCATGTGGATCGGAGTATATTGCAGTGAACTAGAAATAAAGACACCACAGAGACGTCCATATCTCAGGAATGTGATTTTTCCTCTTTCCTAGGAAATCCTGATTTACTCAATTTTTGATAAAAATGAAACGCTCTGGATATGATCAAACATGACAGAAAATGATATTTTTCAAGATAGGGTGAGGTGTTTTCCTCCCTTTGTGACCAGTTTCCTCTGAGAAACTCAATAACATTTGCACTGAGATATTTTGTTGAACATAGTCAGACCAATAACTCAACTTTAAGACAAACGGGACGATTTCAGCTTCTCAATCGTCAACTTCCATATTTATGTAGCAACATTCCATCATCACCTGGATATGGTGTGAATGTCTCTCAACTCATTCGATACGCAAGAGCTTGTTCTGAGTATATTGAGTTGTTTAATCGAGACAGGCTACTTGCCAACAAACAGTCGTTGCAAGGGTTTCAAATTCACGTTTAAAAAAACATTTTGCAAAATCTCGGTCATTATATAACGATCTAGTTTGCCCATACAACTGCATTGGGTCAAATTTGTTTTGCGTGTTTCACAGCAATTGATAAGCCCACTAATTTGACTACGGGTTACTTTGTTACCTTCGAGACACTGGTGTCACGACAGATGTGACAGTCGACAGGGATGCATACTCCTCATAGGCACTGATGCACTCATGTGTCCAGGATCGTTTGTTAGTATTCTGTTTCAAGTTTGAGACTTACGAGATTGATCACTTCGTTATCTCCGCTTTTTTTATGATCCACCATCTATATGTAGCATCGCTCACCCGAACGGTAGTACCGACAACATAATATTTGAGAAAAAAAGAAATGACTGAAAACTCCAAAACAAAGGTACATACATGGTACAAGATCCGGACGTCATTTGCAATTTGATTGAATTTTGACAGAACTACACTTAACCTAGTAGTACATATTTATCAGGCCTAGTTCCGTGTGGTGATACAATAACTGTCAGTTTGCATTATTCATAAACACAGACCCTATATTTAGGAAAGCCTTGGAAGATTATTCGTCATGCC
>CAJDSM010059851.1:1603-23732 GCA_903981925.1 Ostrea lurida | reverse complement strand
GTCCGGTACTTTGTTCTCTCGACTCCCTGATATGTACTTACTTGTCAGAGGATAAAAGAATTGCTTTAAAAATCTTATTCAAAATGCCATTGGACAGGAAAGCTTGAAATTTATATGATAAGTCTCCTTTGATAACGTGGACAAATTAATAGTTTATTTATATGACCCAGAGGGTATGGTTGAGTGGCTCCACAATAGGTGGATCAAAAGTTTTTTATTCATTTGAAATTATATATCAAAATTTGTTTCTCACAGACCAAATAGACAGACATTTACCTTATAGCTTCGCTGAGTATGGGGTAGATAAATTTGCGAATAGAATCAAGACCGCCCCGGGGGGGTAGGGGGTCTAACGGACTTAAACAGCGCGCGCATCAACAGTTCTTTCCCTGCATTTGAATTGATTTCTTATCTAAACTGTAACCACTATGAGTGGTTCAGTTTTACAGCGAAATTGAAATTCTTTTCTAAACTCACAGCTGCTTGCTGAGATAAAAGAAGGCAAGGTATCTCAGGTGAGCGATTGTGCCCATGGGCCTCTTTTTGTTTTTAAATTCTCATGTTTTGTTCAACTCTAGCATTATTTCCCGAAAACGTCCTCTTAGTGTAAATTGAGTAACGTTTTAAGTATTATAAAGTTAATATTGCGAGATTATGTACTTTAATAAGAGCAGATTTATTTCTAGGGGAAAAATATGGGCATGTCTACGTCACTAGGGATTGTGTGTACAATAAAGAGCTAATTTCTTTCGCAGAGAGATTCAACCAGTGTTCACTGCTTGAACTACATTTTGTTCCGACACGAAAAGATACTTGCACTTTTCAAATCAACTGGTTAATAGCTATGAATATTACAAAATTTTATTCACATCATGTAAAACGTAAATACGCATTAGCATATAACTCGATCATAGGTAAGCCATATTTACAATGGTGACGACCCGAATTATTTGAAAAAAACCATTGATTGTGTTTGTTTCATTTTTATTCTCAATGAACGTAAGTCAATACCCTTTATCATTATATGGTAATATTGAATCCTGTATATCCACAAAAGAAATATACGAATTGGTGAATGATTATCACCTATTTGGTGTGTGATAAATTCACTGAGGATTTTTTAGAGTGGTTATTATGATCGGAATTTGTTACAAAATTAATGGCAGTATACTGATGCTTCAACAATAATAAGAATAATCCTTTATAATTTTACAAATATAGCAGACACTTGCAAAGAATGGAAGTATAAGTAAGTGTATGATTATGAATTGTAAGATATTATTTGTTACGTATTATTTAATTATTGTTCAGATAAATTGGTAAATATAGAATGGATTTTCTTTCGATACTAATTTCTGAAATTTCATCGGATTTTTAGATAACTCGAATTAATGAACACTGATGTTGAATCTCATGAAAGTTGCGAAAGATATCCTCATTATTACAATCTACTCGCCCGCGCTTTCATCCTCTAAGAAATATACAAGTATTCAAAGTCGTATTATTTTGGCAAAAGATGACTTAAAATGATGACGACGTATTGGTTGGTTTTGATATAGGCGACCATCGAGCCATATGTGCCGTGATGTTTTATTTTAAAACATGTCTTTCAAATGTAAGCATGCGATGCTATGGATCTTTAATTAATTTTAAACAAAGTGATTGTTTACACAAAATACTGTTTTTTTCTGAATAAGTTAGTCGTTTGGAGAGCTAAAAATGACAACCTTTTATTTTTTTGGTTTGATTTTTTCATATTATATAAAGGTCGATGCCATTATTTAGATGTATGAATTGTGTCAGATGTATTCAAATTATAAGATTATGTGTGAAAATTGATAGGAATTGTGAGATTATATATTAATTTCAACATAGATATAAATTCCCCGCCGAGTTTTAATACGCTATTAATGTTATAACCCCCTTCATGGTTCACGTGTAGAACGAACTGAATCATTATATGTATTTAAGTACATAGACAGATTATTTAAAGCTTTATGATAAAAAATATCATGTGATGCACACATCATTAGCTAAGGAATATTTTACTAATAATTTAGAAGTTCAATAAATTTTTTATGAAAAAAGAACGATGCTTGTCTGTGAACAGGGGAAAAGGACGCTGCTTCTCTGGCAGTAAACCGGCGCTTGTGAAATGGGAGATGTGAATTGAATTCATGTATATTTTTTTTATTAGTATTTTGCTGAATAATCAGGTATTTTGTAGACAACTATCCATAAGTTATAGACCTTTTTATGTTTTAAGTTTAATTGCTCAATCATCTTGATCGCTAGACTTGTACTCGTTTTAGTTTACTAATAAGAGCCATTATGTGAAAAAATTATCTGCCATAAATACAATTTCTTTTTTTTTTTTCTTTGCCTTTTTATGATAATTATTTGTTTTTTGATACCTCATGATTCATTGCCTTTGAGTTTTCTTCATTGCATTTGAAAATTTAAGTTTTCTGTATTAGTTAGGTAGATTAGTCTGAAGCATTATTTGTTATCATAAGTTTAATAGATTGGGGTTAAAGGATAATTCAAATATAATGCATGTACTTTTTTTGTTACAAGAGATAACAGAGATTAGTACTCTTGCCTCACTCATGTTTGCTAGATGATGCTAAATTCTTGTAATTCTACCTTTTGTGTCGAAGAATATAAATGTAGTTCAGACTTTATAAAGAGTAGAACGATAAGATATGGTTCTTTTTATATCTGACATGGTAAAAGACAGTAAGAAATAAGTACATTGACTTTCAAACCTACCATATGTCATATGTGATTTGCTATAGAATTCCATCTAAATAAATTAAAACACCAGAACCCAAGCCAATTTGTCAGAATTATGTGTAGCTGTTCGAAACAGTTTCACACCAGTAAAGTAGGACGTAGGATCATATGCGAAAAGCTTAACTCCCATTGAAAGACGTTAATAATTTATTGAAAGTTGCCTAAAAAGACGGTATAATTGGACATGTTAACCTGAGAAAAAATCTTTCTGGGGATTGACCCATAATTACAAGACTAACGTATGTATTGAAAAGTAACACTACACTAAAAGAGTGGAGTATAACCAACCGAAATACATCCTTAGAGTTAAAACAACAACATTTAATTAATTTGCTAGTATTCCGGAAGGGTCACCTAATTACTTAGAAAAAGATTGATGTAGCTTAAGATATCCCTTAGTCGCGATATAGTACATTATAGGATAAATGAGATGAGGTATAGGGAATGGGCAGGCGATGAGATATCATAATAATACAGAACGACACTAGAGTAAATGAGAGTGTATATTCTGATAGAGAGAGATATCATTTCGATAGTATTATTGATCCTACATCGATTATAACATGTCATTATCCAGCTGAGCGGTCGCTGGTTTTATAAAGCTACTTCAGCCTCTTGAGGGCTCTAGTGGCACGGCTTATACAATTATCTCTCCACTCTTCGGATACTACCTAGAGCATGGAAGCGCGTCTGGTTCGGAGCACAAATACGATTTGCACTGCTCATTTTTTTTATTTAACTTACCTCTTCTCTCTGCCTCCCCATACATAACAACACCACACAAAACCCATCTAGCTAGACGTTTTCAATTACCATACTCTATAGCTTTTCAATAATTTCAAATTGTTTTCTCAAAATTATCGTAAGGTGGAGATTTCTGGGTAGTGGGATTAGGTTGCGCACTAATTGGTACCCCTCTTTTGTTCTTTTTCTTGTTCCCCTCACCCTTCCTGAAGACGGAGCACTATAAGTAATCAATGAATTACAGTCAAATTAATAAGATAATTAATTGATAGTATTTCTAAGTATCTGCATCCTTTTGGGAGACAGCCAAAGGAAATTGATTTTAATTGATATTAATTATACACATAAAAGAAATGAATTCTATTAGTTTATTGAGGGTGAGTGTGCTGACTGATGGCATTTTATTATTACTTTTCTTTCTTTTCGCTATGTGTTTGCTATTTGTTATTGGTTCAATTAGTGTAAAATCTTAGCGGTAATTGTGTGTCATTTAGTTCCTTTCTAAGCACGCTGATTAAAAGCTCCAGATTTCCCACCTTGTTTTTATATGGTCATTTTCTCGAGTTTTAGTGATTTTTATTTACGAGCAACCAAAACATTAACACTTTTTTTAAAAAGGACCAAACATTTTATATTGGTGCCCAAATTAACTTCACCTTACCTTATTCTGGAAACTAGCTGTTCTATAATGATTATCAATGGATAATTAGCAGGGGTCTCTCCAAATGTAGGAAGTTATAATCTTTTAACGAGGCGGTGTTTTTTTTAATCCCCTCACGGTAGCCACAGGTATGAATTTATAAATGCCATAAAAGCATATGTTCCAAATTAAGTTCTGCTCCACAAGCTAGGACTAGGGGAATTGTTGGATGAGGAAGTCATTTTTGTACCAGGGGTTACCCCCTCTCACTAGTTAAAGGCTGGATAATGTAATTGTTATGACATACCAAAGAACCACCCCCTCCCTATATCTAATATAAGCACCAATTTTACTCTTATAAGTGTAACATCTAGACTTGAGGCTGGAATGGGAAGACCAAAAACACCATTGCGGTGAGGGGGTTTTTATTCAAGAATAGGTAGCCAAGAATATTAACAGGGCATAAATAAATCCCCATCAATCGTACCACTACACCAAAAATATAATCTCATAGGAAGAATCTCCCACCTCTATGGAATAGCATAACACCCCCTCTTTCCATAAATCCAAAGGTAATTGTTAAATTTTTTTTTAATATTGGAATCCACCCTACTCTTCTAATTTACGTGTCAGATAACAAATACAGCTTTCTGTTTTAAGTCCAATGTTAGATATTAACTAGAGATTGACCATCATTGGATATGAAATTCAGTTCATCAGCTTCTACAATAGCAGAGGACCTTATGTTAGGATGGGCGGGCGGATATCCGCCTCATAACACATCAACCCCTTGAAAGTACCTTATTTTCTCAGTTTCTTACCTTTCTGAACTTCATCTTCTTCCCGCCCCCCCACCTCCCAAAAATACGTTAAAAACACACCCTTACCTCTACTTGGTTGATGATGGTTTCTCTTTCCAGACCTATTTCATCTATAGTTTGGCGATGGATGAAAATAAGTTTCTCAAGGAGGATAGAGAACCCCTCACACCAATCTTTGGAAGGATGAGGCTTTCCACAGAACACTGCCAGTACACAACGAACCACTCTCTCTAACACCCATCCAATCAAAGATATCAATCTATGGATTTCAAGCACTGATTATTTCTGATTCTTTTCCGGAATGATATTGGTTATCTTATATACTCTAATATTTTTTTGTTCTATTTGAGGGGGTAGAAAACACAGAATACAAAGATGAAACTCGGTAAACCTGGAAATGAACTAGTCGCCAAGGAAGGAAAGACAATTACCATGACTGTGAGTGTACCTGCGTGTCTTTTGGTCAGGGCAAAAGACAGAGTAGGCCAAGCTTGCTAACTTCTTAAAGAGTGCGGTTTTGATCTTTCCTTATCTGGTACTTTTCAACTGTTGGATATGTCAAATTCAGCGTGTCATCTTTGGAGGAATTCATAAGTGAGGATACCTATTATCCAACAGTCCTCAAATACAAAACCAAATCAGGAGAGAGTATAGAACCACCCAGGAGAGAAGCAAATAAATTTCTCTATATCCAATCAGACCCACAGCCAAGAAACCAAAGAGCATTCAAACAAAACAGAAGCACCTCACGGGCCAATTATCCCCGGAATCACAACCGAGATATATTGTGAGGCATGTGAATTCCATGTTTGAGCAGGAGACCTGGCACAGGTTCACCGTTGATCCAGCAGCGCGCTCCGAGGGGAGCGTGCGAGCAGTGGAGTGCTGGTGGGGCCGGTTGGAGGCCTATCACTTTCGTATGAACTAGGTTGAAGAAGTGGTTTAGGTCCCCTTGATAAGAGGACCAATGGCTCTAACAGGAAACACCCGAGACCTCAACCGAAATCGCCAGGATAATCAAAATCAAGGAAGAAATTCGGGCTAAGTATGTGTGGTTTGGGTTTAAATTCACCTTAACAATCACAGCATTGTCCAGACGCCGACCCAGCACGCAGTTTTGTCACTGTTCTATACCCCCGTCTTACTGCTTCCCTATTGTATTTTAGTGCAAATATTTTTCTCCCTGCGAGTTGCCTACACTCTCTAATTCTTGTTGTGCCTATAATACCGTGTCGCTAATCCTGGTTTATTGTGTCAACACTGAGACCTTATATCCTGTTGAGACATATTAAAACTATAGATTGACCCTGGCATTTCTTAAATTAATATAATTAATAATTTATAATAGTATATATGTATGTTAATTTTGTGTGCTATTGTGTGCTAATTTATTGTACAAATATGTTTTAAATCCTGTTGAGACGTAATATAAGTGCATGCAGTTTCATTACTAATTGCTGGTTGTTAATCTCTTAGCCACAATCCTCCCCGAATAATTATAACCTTTCTCTATTTATTTTGTATTCTCTTCATTTTACTGAAAAGTGAAAGAAGAACATTGAAACAGTAAAAGAAGCATTGGAAGTGAAACAAAACAAAGCATGGCCATGCTTTAAGTCGTAAAGGGAGACAATCTTACAAGAATAGGAGTCCCGGTGACATCTTGAATCTCGAACCTCCAGGAAAAGCTGATTTGCTTTCGTTGTTCTTTTCTGCATAAACTCAGAGTAGACACATTATTTGGTATTGTTAGTTTGTGTATTCAGTTCTTTTGTGGTCATTATTATATTTTTTAGTCAATTTAATTCATTATCGCATAATACGTCATCTTTAAATTTGCGTAGACTTTTTTGGAAAATTGCTAGTTTTACATTTATTTATGATTTGCGATGTGGGTCAGGATTTGATGGAGTTAAACCCTCCTTCTATTCTCTGTACAATGTAAATGATAAAACAATGTACATAAGATGGGTAAAACTTAATTACCGTTATCGTATAACTTAAAAATTTTAATTTGCACATAGCTTTCTGTCTGTATACCATTTTTCAAAACCAGAACCTTAAAAAAATAACTATCCCAGCAGGATTTGGGTTGAAATATCAGCAGAGTCCAACAACGCCCGTGGTTCCCTGATATGGGTCAAAAACCAAGTATCACAATAAACGTATAAACGTACAATCACAGAATATCCTTCGCCGCTCCATCCTCCTATGTTATCTGAGGTGAATGTGACTGAGGATGGCATAACTTCTCTATAGTTTTATAATGGGCTTAGACGGGTGTGCCCCAAAAAATTAGGGGAAATACAAAAAATATTATCACTGGTATATTTTGCAAAACTACATAATTATAATGTCCCTTTGGGCACTAACATATCAAGTTCTATATAAAAATCTGAGATCTGTAAGTTTTCAGGAGTTGCACTGACAGTCCCCGTAAACTACTTTCATTGAGTGATTTAAGGCCCTACTTCCTAAAGTTCAACCACAGTTGTTTGTATTTACTTCCCACTAAAAATTAGTAGGATCAAAATTTTCGCTTGGTTAATTTTTTTGTATATGAACACAAACACAACACATTTGATTGTTTCTTGCACATATTAATATAAACAATTTTCAGTAGTGGCAGGGCCCTAGCTTTTCAGAGCGAGTCTCGCTTAATTGACAAACATATTGTGTGACACGGACAGCGCCTAAATAAACAATGTTTCTGCCCAGACAGTATTGGTGGGGAGGAAGCAGTGAGGAGGGTTCTTACAACAATGTTACATTTTACCTCCCTCTGTTCCATTTTACTACATTATCGCTACCAAATTTGGCTACTCTCTAAACTTTCTTCTTCTCCGTTTCCATTCACATCAATGCATAATCAAGCAATTATTTATTTTTCTTTAAGTATAAATATTCACATATAAACTATGACCTAACCACTAAGTATCAGTAAAAGTGCTATTTTTTATGTGTCTTTATATGAGTCAACGTACCGGTACAATTAACTACTTAATAAAAAACACTGTCGAGGGTAATTCATCCTCATAGTCACTCCCGTCCCGGAGTTTGTAATTTCTCTATATTCTACGTGTGCCGACGGCCTAACTCCCTCTCCATAAATAAGGGTCACTGTCGCGAAGGTAATAATCTCTACATCACCACCCTCTACCCGTTCCCTGTTTCCGTTCTGCGATTCATAGATGAAATCACCCTCGAGAGAGTCACAGAAAAGGTAATCTCCCTACCCTCCACTTCACTTGTTCCGAGTGGTAACTCTTCTTCTATTATACTGAACCTGGTGAGCGTTTTTCCCTAAGTATCACGTCCGGCAAACACTGCTAGGAGTAACATATCCGAGGTAATTTAATCTATATGTCACTGTCCGAAGGTTAATTCTCTATAGTCACTGTCCGAAAGAGTATGTCTCTATAGTCACTGGTCCGAGGTAATTCTCTATAAACCTTATTATAACCCTTTCTCCTGTTCTCCGTTCGCAATGCATTTGGAGTAAATTCTATCGCTGAGGTTACATCTTCTTCTGTATATGTCCTGTTTCTGAGGTAATTCTCTATTATCACTTTTCTCGATTGGTAATTCTCTATAACTCTTAACCTTTCCCTGTTCCGTCTGCAAATGCTATGGATATGTAACTTATCCGAGGTTAATTTCTCTTATTAGTCACTTGGAGAGAGGATCAACCGCCACGGCTAATTTCTCTCTTATTGAATGTAACACTTTGGTCGCGAGGTAAATTCAATACTATAAAGTCAACTGTACATGAGGTTAAATCTTCTTTCTATATTGAAAACTATACCAAAACTCCCTGGTTTTTCTCGTTTGTCGCAATGCGGTGAAGGTGGAGGGTCACTCTGCCCTTCCGTAAGTAAGCCCTTTTTTTTCTCTTATATTCATTCTTCTCGAGGTAATTCTCTATTAGTCTTAAAACTGTCTCGTATGGTATATAATCTAATATAAAAACCCTTACTCATTTTTCCTTGTTCACAGATCGCACAAATTTGGGGGGATGTGCTGGGGAACCGCCACCGCTCAACCCCTCGTTACCGAGGTATAAATTCTATCAATATATAGTCACTGATCCGAAGGTACCATATTCTTTTCTCGTTTACCTATGGTCGATGTCCCACGACATGAAGTAATTAACATTCATAATAGTAACACTGGTTCCTGTTGGTTAATTTTTCTCTTTATTTACCTTACCTTCCCTGTTTCCTCGCAATTATTTGCACCATTGAGAGTCTACTTGTTTCAGATTTGGTTATATTTCCTCTATATGTCACTGTCCTGAGGTTAATTTCCCCTCCCCTAAACACCACATACACTGTGTTCTTGATTTAGGTATATTCTCTCTTAATTTATAGACCACTGTCCGAAGGAGATTTAATTACTCTTCACTCACCCATCCTCTACCCCTTCTCTCTTGTTTTCCGTCGCAATGCTTATTTGTGAGTAACTATTCCGAGGTAATTCTCGTGAGCCATAAAAAGGCCTCACTGTCCCGACCTTTGTTAATTCTCCTTTTATTTAGTTCATCTGGTTTTCCCGTATGGTAATTCTCTATAGCCCTCACTGTCTATGGTCTCAATTCTCTATTCTAACCTTTACTTTTTCCACCACCTGCTGTGGGCACGCTCCGGCAACTGCCCCTCCAATGAGAGTTCACTTGGTCCTCGTAGGTATATTCTTCTTTATATTTTGTTCATTCTTGGTGGTCCGAGGGGTAAAGATACATCTCATAAGATTTCATCCTTGTCCGATTGGCTGGACAGGTGGCTCGTGAGAGACTTCGGGGGCCCCTCCCCGCCTGTATTCCCCCGTCGTCATATGCTATAAAAGAGTCGAAGCTTGGTGCCGAGGTAGATTTCTCTATAAGTCACTGTCCGAGGTATTACTTTCTTTCTAATAGTCACTGTCCTGAGGTAAATTTCTTTATTTAGTCACTGTATCCCATGTCCGATGGTTAATTACATATACCTCCATACAACCTCCTACACTCAACCATGTTTCCTCCGTCGTTCAGATGCGTAATGGGAGGTCACTGTCTCGTATTGTTAATTCTCTTATTTATTGTTCAACTGTCTTGAGCCTTAATCTCTCTACAAGTCACCCTCCGTCTCCGAGTAAATTCTCTATAGATACACTGTCACAGGATAAATGTCTACTATATAACCTTACCTTCCCTGTTCGTTTCTGCAATTTGCTAATTGGAGGTAACTATCCGAGGTAATTCCTATTAGTCACTTTGTCCCGAGTGTTAATTCTTCTATAGTTCACTTGTTCCGAGGTAATTTTCTTCTTAGATTTACACCATACCTTGGTTTCTCTGTTCCGAGTCGCAATGCTAAATGGAGCCAACTGTCCGAATTTGGGCTATATTTTCTCTATTTATACCTTACCTTTCTCTTGTTTCCGCGACAAATGCATGAGATCACGATCCGAGGTAATTCCTCTATAAGTCCTGGAGTCACGCGACGCGGTTAATTTCTCCCTCTATTTAAACCTTGAGCCGGTTTCTCCTGTTCGTCGCAATAATGCTATGGATGTCATCTTGTCCGTATGTAATTTTCTCTTATAACGCTTAACTTCTTCTGTTTTCCGTTCGCAATTTGTCTTATGTGTTAGTGATCAAACATGTCCCTGAAAATTTTGTTAAAGAGTGTCGCGCGTAATAACACTTACACGGGTGGGCCGGGGAGTTCACCACGAAAATCACAATGAAATGCTAATGAGAAGATCACTGATACCAGAGATAAATCGGCCTCCATATAAGTCATGTCCGAAAGGTAAATTCCTATAACCTTACCTATCCTTCTTTCTGTTTCCGTCTGCAGTGCTATGGAAGTTATCACTTGTCCGAGGTTAATTTCTCTATAATCACTTCCGTACGGTACATCCTCCTCTACTAGTCACTTGTCCCGCCGGCTACAACATCTCTATACCACCTTTACGAAAAATTTCCCCTCCGTTACACGTCGCTAGTGAGCTGGATGGGAGTCACTGTCCGAGGTTTAATTTCTCGTTCTTGTGCTGAGAGATTGAATTACACTCAAGAATTAGGACACACCAAATAACAACACTTCTTCCTTGTTGACATTGTTTTATCTGTGTTGTTTTTTTAACTGAACACTACCCAAGTCCTATCATCAACTCTCCAGAAAAAAGCGCATGTCCGTACCCGTAAAAATTTTTCGCTTTTGGGGCGGACTAAGCATGGTGTCTGTTGCGTCGATGGTGTCCACTCTAATGTAACTTTCCTTCCGCTTTTCTATCAGAAATAATCTTTTTCCTCTGAGTAACTTCCCCTGTTCAGACATCCAATAAATAAACATTGATTGTAATACTAATATAGTAAAATTACAATTCTTAATGAGGGCTCAATTCATGCTAAAATTTTTCTTTGTTTATATGACATGAATTTTTTCTCTTTCAACGATTCTGTTATCATGGAACTGTTCTGTGTGGTTTAAATAGACAATGCCAAGGTATCATTAAATATCTTTCTCCTGTCTCGTCACATGAACGCCCCGGAGAGAATATTTTCCAAATTTTGATGGTCTACTTTTTCTTGTACTTAAAATGTCCTACACATCTGTACATTATCAACATTGGGAAGGCGTATTAATTATCTTTCCTCGGCACTAAAATCCCACCAATGCCAAGGATGATCTCATCTTGGACCTGTGTGTGACGCGTCCCCCGCCCGGTGGTGTTAAGCTGTGCTCGCCTTGGCTCGAGCTTTCCGCTGAGTTTCTATGTCCTCCTCATCACGTTTTTTGGATTCCATAATGGCCTGTCGAGATGTATAGATCCTCAATTTTACATTCCATAATTCAAATACTCTTAGTAAATTGTACTTTCACATGTCTTCTTCTTTTGTGTTTTGCATTCTCATAAATCTTGCAGATTGATCTAGCAAATAAAGGATGCAAGCCACTGAACAATCCCAAAACCTTAAAAACACCAAAACCTATAAAATAAAACAATGAATCTATCAACGACTGGGAGGTTTTTAATATTCTAAAAATTCAGCACAAACACAGCGGAGCTGTGTATTTAATTTTCATGGTGATGGGGAGCCACAATATGTAAATTGTGGGTATAAAGTACATGCCAGGCAGATAATTAACATTTTGTGTACTGTAACAAGAATGTTTAACATAGAAAATCATATACACATTTCATGTTGCCCGAGGCTGGGGGGGGGTTCGAAATTTCTACATAATACATTTAGTAATTTGTTTCTCATCTTTGTAATGATGATTGCACATATCTATTATCAGTAAATTGTTTCTCATTTTGTAATATTTTTCTGGGTATATCTAAATTATAAGCATCATGTTCTTTATAACACATGAATGACCCTCCTCAAAAGTATTTGAGGAAAATATTGACATCATAATAAATACAAAATATAATGATGATGAGTTGGGGACATTTTTTTCAATTATCTTTCCTGCACCTTCACTAGAAACACACAAGATATGAATTGATAGAGACAGGAGAGTATACCAAAAGTCACATTTCTAAAATCACATCTTTGCGCATTACACAAGAGAGCACTTAATCTTCTAGATAAACTTGGTCTACTTATTTCCTGTAGCACAAGAGATATTAATAAGGACAATCGACAACGTATCAGGAAGGTAAGCGTAAAAAGATACGGGTATCATATGAAATCGTGACGAGAACTACCCAAAAGATGTGGTCGTGTCTGAGGCGGAGAAAGAGATCTGTCATAAACAGATGCAATCAAATAAACCCAGAACATATACTACCCACAACAGCGCCACATCTCCTTTTCTATACAGATGCTATTTTGCATTCTAGATGAAGGTTACTTTAGAATTAGGGTTGGTTTTTTTTTTTACTCGCTCTGATGCTAACTAAAGTGTTCGATTTCTAGAGTACAGTGGTTTCAAGAAGATTGTTAAGATAAGTTTTTTCTCTGATATCTATACTAAGAAGATTTACACTCCCCACCCGTATTCGTACTCACCCCATAGCCCTCCGGCACAGTGTTAATAACCACAAAACAATCCCTCTAAACAACTACATATACTAGTAAAATATTATTACTAGCCCTAAATTCTCCCTCACAACACATTCTCAAATACATGCCGCTCGCGCGGGTTCCCCCCCCCAAACCTTAAAGGTTTTGTTTTTATTTTACATTTCATTCATGGCTAATATAAAACACATAATTATGCCATTTATCATCACACTTAAATTTATCGTGCGTGGCAAGAATGGGGGAACACTGATATAAGAAATGAACCTCCTTACTCTTTTTTTTTCACCGGTAGCACTAATTTGCAGTATACACGTCAATAAGAATCTTTAGGCCCACCGCGTAAAGGCCCCCACTCATCAAACTCCTGCGCAAAAGCGACATATTTTAATAAGTAAAAGTTTGAATAAATAAACCGTCTAAAAAAATGAAATATCAGGTATAGATAAAAAACGAGCATATACACCTTAACTTCGTAAAAACAACATAAGCATTTATTCTTTATCATTCTAATTTCTATATCTACACACTAAAACAAAAAATAAAATTGGGTCATGGGTAGAGGCTCTCTACGCTTTTGTTGTCCTTAGTTTTACATTTATTACTGAAAAATCACCTCCTTATCTTATTATCTTATATAAAAGAGATAGGGTTTTTAACCAATTGCAGAATCGGCGCCTAGGTGATCACGCTGACAATACCCCACCCAAAAATATAATGATTAATTATTTATAATGAAAAACAAATCTGAATTAATAGCTGTAATTTCTATGGTTTTATTCTCTGTGTGTTTATGATATGTAATGTTAAATAAAGGTGTATTAGAGATTGAGATAGTATACAATTAAGTTTGTTATGAGAGAGCCCGTCACTCCACCAAACCTCCTTCTACACCTGATACACCTTAGTATGTAATGATGGGATGTGTTAATTGTGTGTGAAAAAAGTAACCCCATAATAAGACCTCGCCCTCGCGCTGGTTCCCTGTTGTTTAAATCCCCAAAGGGGCTTCCCATCCGTCACAGTTTGTTCACCGCCTCGCTGCGCGCCCCCTCGGAGATAAGAGAAATGCTGACACAGAGAGCCCAACCGCCACGCAAGAGTATGGACTGCAGGGGGATTGACATAGGCTGAAGCCGGGCGGAGCTGCAGCGAACGACGCGTGTAGAAATCCACTCAACTATTAAGAGAGATAACATTAAGCTAAGGAAAACGGTTAAGTAAAGAGGAGAACAGAAACATCCTGTACGAGTTGTTTATAGTGCGCGCCGGTGCAGATGACGTCGAGGAGATAAGTGCGAACCGTGGAGAAGCTCGCATGCTTGACGAGAAAGGGGAAGGGAGTCCGAAGCTTTAAAATACCCACGCGGCCCACACAGCTTAGATGAATTAGGTCATAATGGCGAGTGCGGCCCACGCTCTCTATTTATTTTAAGAAAAAAAAGTAATAGAAGTGCTGATTGATAGCATGGCATTGAGTTATTGACCGCGGGTTAATATATGATCGGGACATATAGCTATACAATTCCAATGTTAGTGTGTTTATCTTCATACAAACATCAGGACCCAGCAATCTTCACATATTCACTTTCATTAAGGAGAAGTCAAAACACTAAGTTACACAAAACTTCCAGACATGATTAATTCAGAAAATATTCGTCCTCCGGAATCTCAGCAAACATTACAGTCACATCAAGCGGGTATATATCAAAGAAAAACGAACCACCGAAGCTCGCAGCACACACCCCATCCATTTAAACAACAACACATACGAGGAGTAATTTGATCCATAACCTCCATGGAAAATCATACACAAAGATTATGTAATGAGTATTTAATAAATTTTAAACGTTCGAGGGGGGGGGGCCCGCCTAGAAAATGAATACGACAATTTCTTATACAGATCATTACAAATATACAGACGTTCATTCATATGATAATCTGTGATTGGCACCACCCACTATGATACAACACGAGTAACATTAATTAACTGAACCCCTTGCTGATGATCTTCTTTGTTAGCGATATAGATTTGTAACACTTTCAAGAAGAGTATGCCTAATAGATAGGCCCTATTTATATTACCCGAACAAGACAAACGGATAGCCAAATAATCAATAACAAGGATAACAAATCGAGGAGTGACTCCATCCCACTACAATTGACGTTCCCACGGATAAATTCTCCAACCCCCTCAAATATGAGACTCCAGAGACATACAACAGGGTATTGAGGAAAAAAATATGACTCAAAATGTGCCCTGTAGTACACGAAGAACTCAGAGCCAACTCATTACGCAGCGGGTTTTAAAATTCCTCAAGCGCCGGAATTTTCTCGGGATCTTTTCACATAACTTCGCAAAAATTAGAGAAAATTATAAGACATTTAGAAATTCCCACAAAAATACAGAAGCATTATTTTGCATTTATTTATATTGTTAATTTTTTTTTAAAGTAAATTTGTGACAATAAACACTCATAATAAATAATTCATACACCCCCAAAAACACATCATAATTTATATTTAGACGAGATTAGATATATTGTATGCAATTATAATGTAGGGTTACCGACACCAAAGCAGCTATCACGAGCTTTTCTGAAAAATACAATCCACTATAATTATATCATCCATATAAACCAAAACACCAACCCCCCGGGCCTACCTCCACGAAGATACTGAACCTTGGCTGTTTTTTACTTTCACTTCCCCATGTTGTATACTTATATAAACAATCGTCGCTGCGATCACCATGAGATTTCATTAAAAATAAGAGCTAAGTTATTTGTACGGAAAAGTGCGATCATTAAATTCTGAATTATTACTCTTTCACCAACACAAAACAAATACACAAAACACAATGTTTGGCAGTATCCTCCAGATTTTGTCAAATAATGTAGTGGGGCCTTCGGTTTGTTTGAGGAAGACCAAGGAAGCAAAATATAAGCACTTTAATTGGGTCTGGTATTATAGCCCAAAGTGGGGGCCCCTAAGGGTTGTAAGGAAGACTACATCGGGTATATATACGACACTTAAATACTAAGTAACATTTTCGAGATTATATTTTTTAGTTATATAATAATATAAATAATCTCACCCTATACCATACCAAAGATATAAATAAAAAAAAATTTTATTACATTTAATAATTTTTAAAGATATAGGTCTACCAAAGGACCCCGTCCCCCTCTCCCCTCCCCCCCCCCTCTTAAATCTGCTACTTTTCCCCGGTTGAACCACACACAACGAGGTATTATAATTAATATAACATATCTATTCTCACAACTGTACCATAAATGAACATTCTTGCACACCCACATGCTCCATTATTTTTTCATATTGTATATTTTTATATCAATGAGATGGGAAACAAAAAATATTTAGAACAAAAAAAATGCAACTTTTCTTATAACAGCTGTGAATAGAGTAGGATAACACAATTGATCGGGAATTTATGCCCGTAATCTTATCCTTGATTGATAAAATATGGTATTCACACAAACAAACAATGTTGCACACCCGCGCGCGTGAAAAACAAATTTTTATTCTCGCCATCTTACATCAGTATATTACTCTCTAGTCCCTCAATATAAGAATATGATAAATATTTTAATCTTTGCAATTTTCTCATATAAAAAAGTTTTCCAAATAAAAATTATATTTCACCAAAAGCTTAAAAACTATTTTAATCACTCTCATGAAATATTTAAGATACCACATTCTATAACTCCATCGGAAATCATCCGAAGTGATTGAGTACACGTGTATACAAAAAGGCACTGCTCGATCACTAGGATAGGTTCTTTATAATTATAAAGGAAGACCTAATTAAAGAGGAACCAGAGTGTGAGGTGTACCTGGTAGACATTACCATAATATTAATATAATTTGGGGAAAAGAAAAAACAAAAATAGGGAAACAATGGCTTGAGGTGGGTGATTATGTCATATATCCAAGCCTTGTTACTTACTTGTTGAATAATTTCACAAGTGGAAACAACTAAAGAGAGAGGACACAATACCCGGGATATCCACAAGATTACCGCCCCCCCTGGTCGAATAAATCACTAGTTCGCTTACAAACAAACGACACCACCTAACTAACATATAATATTAGAGGAAAATAAAATATCTAGGGTTTTTTTCACTGACCACTCCCCAGTTTTTGATAAAACAGGGGGCCCCCCTCTTTTGCGGCCCCCCCAAAGAGGGGAAGGTGAATCCTCTACCTTTCTTTGGGTATAATATATGGTCATAAATTCACACACATAGACACCAATGTAACACATGTATACCAATGAATAATATTTGTGTCTTTGTAAATTCTCTGCTCTTTTTATTATTATATAGTAAAGAATAGGAATATCTAGGGGAGCGAGGGGCTATGTGAGGCTAAAAGAGTGAGTCAAAATTAAACACAACAATGAGCAAAAAAACCACACACACTCTAAAAGAATATAGATTATTCATAAATATACCAATTATTATTAATAACATATGAGTGATATTATCAAATCCAAAATAAAACCAAGTTAAATAGCCCCCCCCCCAAAATTTGGTTTTTTAAAGTTGTATGAAAATATGAAGAGTTAAGAATTTTATCATTGTCTTTGTTTGTTGTTACTCTTAAGTTTAGTTACAAAAAAAAGCTGGGGCTTAATTAGTAAAAAAGAAATTAAAAAACTTGGATGATGTCCAAAAACTAAGTTGTTGCAATCAAGAAATTTCATTCAAGTAGCGGGGTATTTCTCCAAGGGGAAAAAGGCGGTTTTTTTCAAATTCTAGGTTTCTCCCCCTCCTATAATTATTAATTTATTATCACACTTATAAATCAATATTTATATTATTTATATTCACTGTGGCCTTATGAGATGAGCCAGTATCTAACAGGTTGAAAAACAAAATTTATATACAATGATCTAGATAAGTGAGAAGTAATAAATAAGAGAAACACATATTCATTGAGTTCTTAATCCTTGTGCGAAGTCAGTAGTTTGTCTTTATGGATATTATGATCTCATGACTCTTACCACAGCTCCACTTCACCCGACACCTCCATACCTACCCATGGCCAGTTTCTCTACTCGTACTCCACTCCAACAAGAGAGACTAGATATTATTATCTATAGAATAGGAGGGTGAGGTGCACCGAGGGAAGCACACGAACTTCATTGAACATAATTATGAGGCAGACTGCACGAGAAAACACAGAAAACTGGGAGTGGCGAGAGAGCTAGACAAAATAACTGAGAAAACAGAGATAATCATATGACATCATCAAACAATAATCATAAAACACAAACACAGTAGAATTGTAAGGTAGTACACAAATCAATCATTAGACAACAAGCTAAAAGGAATAGAAATCGAAAATCAGAATCACAACCAATCTAATACAAAGTATAGGTAACACACGAATCGTAACACAAAGTCAATCATACAACGTAAAGTAGACAGAATCAAGATCAACATTAATGCCCCAAAGTTTATTCATATCAATTATCAACGTAAAGGTAGACAATCGTCAACAGTCATTAAATAATAATAAGTTTTTTTTCACATCATATAATTTCAAAATACTTTCTTAAAATTAGACAAATATAATAATATAAAGTAACTAAAGAAGGACCACAAAGGACAACAATCGCTCTATACCTGAGCTCAATACAAGCCTCCGCCTCTTTCACTAAGAAGAGTCCAAGTATAGAGTTAATGAGGATAAATCAAGATTATAAAGGGATATTGTTCCACTTGTGGATCTTAACCCTCCTCACACCTCACCTCGCCTCCTGCGCTGCGCCCAGGACCTCAATCCCATGAGAACACAACTAAGTAGAGGAGGGGTTCACTTCCTAAATTTCCAAGGCAACTTTCCAGTAACCCAACACACACAAAAATTCCTATCTCTTGTGGATTCAAATAAAAAGAGATATTTTTTAAAAAAGGGAATTAAATTACCCTAAAAATAATAATAATCAGAGTAAAATGTAAAAACTATAGAGATTCTCTATGTGGTGTCCCATCAGTATCTCAAAAGGCGCCAAGGAGGAGAATCACAGAAATTAATGAACAAAACACACATAATAACCAGAACTCTCATCTTAAACTCCCCAGAGAAAGATGTTCTCATGGTGATAAAGTGTGCAAGCCTTTCTGGCCTGAGGTGTTCTGGTAGAACTATGAAAAGAGAAATTTTATTAAAAAATAGACACGCTCCTTTTCCAACCCCCACCCACTATTTTGCACTTTTCGTGATATTTCTTGGCCCTTCCCGCTGATGAGAGGCCTGAAGTCACTAATCTACTTTGAAACAAAATTGAAACGCCTCCTTTACTCTCAAAGATGATGTTACCAAGTTTCTGGCTTGAAATAAAAAAAATGGACCCTGAGTGAGAAATATCATTAGAGAAGAAAGTGATAGTTGAATTTTAATGTAAAAGTTTACTTTGACGACGATTGACAAGACAACGGATCAAATTTTTGTATCAAAAAAGCTTTTCACTTTTATGGGCACGCCTTCCCTGCGAACTCAGTGCGGCTTAAAAATGTGTGAGTTTCCTTCCCCCGCCCCCCAACACAACGGCTTTTGTATTTTTCATGAGTCAATCATAAACGTGTAAATTTGGTCATTTGATATATTTATTTCTTGACCTGGCAATAGGTAAGATCATTTTAGGGGCTCTTTATTCTTCAATCAAAGCACCTTTTATTTAGATTTACCCCCACCACGCGCAATCGCCCAACCGCCCTCACATCTCTCTCGACCTAGGCTCTACCTACCACGAAATAACTTTACCTCGGCCTTGGCAGTTTATTCCGCCTTATAAGTGGTGGAGTTTATTTTTTTCCCCAACACGCAACAGAACAGGATATAGAGAGTGTTTATACTCGGGTAAATAATAGCAACACCAAGTAATAGATTAATTATTTCATATATACTCTACATGGTCAAAATTAGCTTTCAGGGTCGCTGTGATAATTGGTGAGAGTTTCAGAATAATTGCTACACTTAACACTACCCAGATGTTTTGTATTGATATTATATCGCCACCTAATAACTCAACAGCCCTACTTATTAACCACCAATAATGAAAAAGGGGGCGGGCTTGGGGGGTCCACCGAATTTTGACCACGTGGAAACGAAAATCCCAAATAGTGAGTTGATACTAACATCCGGCTGCACCACTCGTCCACAATAGAGTGAACGAAAAAGAATTAATTTCATTAACACACTAGAGACGTCAATAAAGAAGCAGAGGAGTTAGCACCCTTTACCAAAACAAGGGTGAATTGACTTTGTTGCTACCCAAAAATACCCTTGTCTTTTCATGTTCAACTTGGTGCATTCTTCGGAATTCAAGTTAATAACCCTAAAATAAAATATACTATTCAACAGACTGACACATATATCTTATTTGGGATGCGCGACCTAGCCTGGCACCTCCCCTCGCCACTAAGATCCCCTCACCACATCCAGGCAAACTCCCTATGGTTTGCGTATTGTTCATAGTGTATTTTTTCATTTTCCCACCCGAGTTGTTTAGTTTTTCTATTTCTTTTCTCTGAAAGCTTTGGTGGGGGATAGATAAATAACGACAATTGGTATTATTAAAAACAATTAGTATTATCAACCACAATCATGGTGAGATTCTTTTTATCACATGTTAGCCTTTTTTCTGGCCCCACGTATACAACCAACCCTAACTGATTGTAAATCTAACTCTCATGAGCAATTTACTATATAAAAATCTATGAATAAGCACAATATATGGTCGGAGAGCGTAGGGGAGCGCGAAACGTCCCACAGAAAAGTAACCAGCAATCCTCCCACACGAAACGCACGTGCCTCAACAAAAACTAAATTAATTAAACACAAAAAATCCACCCCCTCCAATCGCTTCCCCTGAGCACGAATTTATTTTCAACTGCTGCATTTAAATAATATACTCCCTCTTCTGCCCCAACACAAATATATATTCGGGGATTTTTAATATTCTATTATAAATGTTTTACACACATAGAGTATATTGTAATCTAGATACTGTCAAAAGAGACGAGTATATGAGTATATATTGTAAAAGAAACCAGACGATAGGAAATATAAAATAAATAAACCGCTACCGCCTCTCTGTCGACTCACAACCATGGGGGGACCACAGTTACAGAACAGAGAGAGAAAAACAAGTGAATAAATAATATAGAAATCTAATGTAATGTAAAGCATATTGGATGGATCACGGGATATTAAAAGGAAAGAAGTAAAACAAAAATATGAATACCAACCTAACAATCATCTCACACCCACGTTTCCAGCCACTCCTAGTAATTTCTGGTCTCTCTCGTGTACTTTTTTTTTTTTTTTTTTTTACAAAGTTGAAAAAATTATGGTTTTTTTTTTTAAATAAATTTGTTTTCTCTCTATACTCTCTGTATATATTGTATTTATCCTTAAGAACGCTACGGTTACTTGGGGTTGTTTTTTTTCTCCTCGGACTCGGGTCTGGAATGGAGTGGTAATCTACTGTGGGTCCGGAGTAGCTGGTTTATAGTTCTCATCGATCTTCTCTCTCTGAAAATATAGAATACATTAAATTTACTTTGTTCCGTACTTTTTATTACTCCATTAGACTTCCTCCCCTATATGTAATATGTTACATATTAACTTGACCGGAAAATTGGTGAGCTGGAATAATAATTCATCAAATATGACTCAATAACTGATTATAGATAAACTTACTTGTCCGGTTTATTCCTGTTCTCTTTGGACTCCTCTGTGATTATGCTACCTCTACTTGTCCCGGTGGGAAAATAAAACTAAAAAAAAAATTTCCGCTTCTCCCTTCGACCTACTGACCCTTCCTAAGATATGTAACATAATGAACTACTGTCCCCCGGCTACTTTTTCTCTCGACTCCCTAGATATTACCTCACTACTTGTCCTGGTACTTTGTTCTCCCAATCGACTCTGATATGTACATGTACTTGTCCGGTATCGTCGTTCTCTCGACTCTCTGATATGTACTTACTTGTCCGGTAATTTATTTCTCTCACTCTATGATATGTACTAATTACTTGTCCGGTACTTTGTATCTCTCCGACTCTCTGATATGGA
>CAJDSM010059848.1:0-13238 GCA_903981925.1 Ostrea lurida | reverse complement strand
TTAGCTAGATAGTCAGTGGTACGGTGACGTCAGATAAGCCCGATCTTCGGACAAACTGATAAAGTAAATAGTGTCAGATGTCTGAATAAACTCAGCCGTTATTCTCTCTGAAAACATTTATTTTCGATATTTGACAAATTTATTTCGAATCTTTAAATTTAATGATGTAATCATGTTTTTAGCCACCAGTGAAACGAATAGCTGCAAAAAATGTCTATAAATACTCGGTATATTGCAATGAAATTTGGTTTGAATGGGGGCCGCTTTGGTAACGTAAGTTGGTGAAGGTTATTACTTTCTACCCAATAAGTTTGGTGTGTTGTTATTATTTAAAAATGTGCAATTATATCATGTACTTAGGATTAGAACAAATTATTGAATACACGCTATACCGTATTGGTTGACAACGGTTTCTGTCACATGATCGGACAATATACAAACAGAACAAAGAAGAAATGAAAAAAGAGATTAATTCGAAAGTTAATCAAGGTGCTTTGATTAAAAACGCACATCAATTTATATATTTTTTGTGATATACGATTGCAAGGTATAGGCAAAGTCGAGCGGAGAGCACGCGCAATACCATCCTCATTTGATGCATGGTATAAACCGCTGAATCATGAATGTTTACTGAGGGAATATTACTATTTATTATTTGGTTAAATACAAGTTCAATATTTTTAATTATATATTATATTTTGGTAAATGTGCGATTTGGAACTTATTGGAAATCGATCAATAGGAAACGATCATTATTTGTTGTTATGCATTATGTAGTATTGGACGTGGGGGTATTGTGAAATGGCCTGGCACAATAACGCTGGTAGGTCTAGTCGTGTTAGCTTCTATTAACACCTCTCGCAATTTAACTGGATGCTGGTGCATCTGTTTATGTTTTCCTTTATTTTATTTTTGAGTTTAACAGTAACATAGGACAGAAAGGGACTGTTTTGTTAATTGGTAAGTCCTTGTGTCGACAAAATTTCCTCGCACCTTTCCTTCGAAAAAGTTGAAAATCAGACTGCGGCCCTTATACTTCGGCTATACGAACCGTAGCCGATACCTAACACTCGAACGTAATGCCTTTTGCATCTGGTTTAAGGTGATAATTGCCTTTTTTGTCTATTAGAATCGAATCTACTTATGATATTGCTTGAGAGTTGTTAATTCCCAAGGCGTATCTGACGTCCACACCATGGCGGCGCAGAATACGAGAAAAATAGCATATGCAGATTGAATTTCATTGGCTTTCAAACTTGAAACTATAGCAAAATATCATTAAAATACATCTTGTGTCATTTTAAGGCATACAGAGACGTAATTTTGCTAAAATTAATAAGTTTAGAACATGGGATATGTCTTTAACAGTCACGTTTAAACTCACTTGCGGAATTCTATTGATCGATATAAAAATTCTAAGTTTGCAGTTCAAATTGGCCCGGGTAAAATGAAACAGTTTTATGTTAAATACAACTACTAATGAAGATTTCAATGTAAATACTGTTTACTTTAGAAATTCTCTTGTATGAAAAGAAAAGATTAAGCGGAACAGAGATCAATCTCATAAGTCCAAACAGAATATGAATGAGAGGTTGGTGAACAAGACCTTTGCCATAACAGAGGAAAAGTAGCTTTATCTTGCAGAGTTGTTTAGGGTAAATGGAGAGAATTCGTTGACAAAATAGTGTATCAAGTAAGGTTTAATTTGCATGAAATATGTCAGAAGCATTGCCAAAGCTAGGTTGTATTGACAAATGAATTTTATAACGATATGAGAAATTTTGCAGTGCTCTTTCAAACTGATCAATTTTGCTGGCCATTAGAAATAATTGATTAACATTGTAACACATTAAAAATGCAAATTATAAACTTTACGCGTTCAAACGTGGTCCCATCGTCCTTATCAGATGAGAAAATTTTTTGTTATGCAACGATGCATTCAATGATTCCTGAAAGATGAATAAAAATTCTACCAAAGAAGTCGCACCCAACTTTCTTTTTGAATTAAGACAATGTCCTTGATTCTCTATTCTAAACTAAAGCCAGCAATTTTACATTAGGTCTTTTGAAGTTTATTTTTCGCCCTTTTCCGTCATAACTCACAACACTGAATAATAACAAGCAGCATATTTAATTAACAATCTCATTTTACAAATTATTGTCATATAATTTGGTCAATTGAAACAGTATAGAATGGATTTAAGTCGCGGTGCTGTGGATCTACACCTTGTGACCATTGTGAAGGTGGACATTGTGACATCTCCTACATAATACTTAATGATGTGTTTATCGGTAATGTCTACCCACTATATATATAAATACTGTCACGTCTATTGATCCACCATTAAAGCTGATCCATCAACTGCACGTGGACAGTATGAGTAGTCTGAGCTCAATCTTGTTCCTAACTTCTGGGTAATGTATTTCCTCAAAGCGCAGGTAGTTTACGTTATATATACCTCACTTGCTTTCCTACGCATATTAGGGATATCTTATACTCACTATGTCCTTTCTATGTCATATCTAGATATTCTATCCCTCATGTCCTTTCTCTATGCATAATTAGGCATATCTATATACTCACTCACTATGTCTTTCTATGCATATTAGGGATCTTATGCTACTATGTTCTTTCTATGCCATATCTAGGGATCTTTGCCTCACTTGTTATATGCATATTAGGGATCTCTATGCCTCACTATGTCTTTCTGGATGCATGATTCTAGGGATCTCTATCATTCACGATGTTTTCTATGGCCATACTAGGGGATTTTATGCTCACATGTTTTCTATGCCATATTTAGAGGATCTCTATACAATATGTCTTTTCTATGCCATATTGGGATTCTATACCTCACTAGTGATTTCCTATGCATATCAGGGACTTCATTGAATCTTCAAGGAAAGTCTTATAGCATCAGTCGTTCGAGTCAGGATCTGGTCTTCCAGAGTTTTGTAACTTTTCTTATCAAGTAACACGTTTTAATGATAAGCCGGGGGCCAGGACATTTCCATATCGGTATATGTAATGCGTCAAAAATAAGATGCATGTAATAATATATTTAGCATATGTGTAGGATTAAAGTGGATGGTACTCCAAAGTGCGATGGTCGCCCCAAGTGCGATGGTCTGCGCCAAACCGTCCCGATGGTCTGACACTGCAAGTGTGATGGTTCCCATCATGCCCCAAAGTGGATGGTCTAATCCAAGTGCGATGTGCCTTATTCCATGGCAAAAGTCGATAAGTTGATAAAAGTACACAGAGAGTACAATGGGAGTCGAGTTCTCAATAAATTTTCTGATCTCCCTTTTCTCAGTTTATCCTCGAGAAATATTCGTCAGGGTCAACTGACGTTAATTTCTTATGATTGAGGTCATAATAACGTGACGTCACAAACGTGTACAACCATCGGAACTTTGGCGTTTAGACAATGCACTTTGGCGTGGCCATGCACTCTTGGCGTCCCGTATAGCTTAACAAACCATCGCATTTGGCGCAGACATAACACTTTTGGGGCAACCATCGAACTTTGGGGACACCATCGACTTGGAGTCTCATATCAATTTGCGAAATAAACAATGTGTTAAACGTAAACATGGCATGTGAATATAATATACTTTATCATCAAACATTAGCCAAATTATTTATTATTTGCATAACTAGAAGATCCAAATGAAAAACTTTGAAGTATACATTTAAATTTAACTATTTATGTTAAAACATGCAAAAGTATAAAAGAGCTAGAATTGTTTTCTCCTTAATACCATCCAGGACTGTATCAGGTACAAATGGGCCGGGATTGACGATTTCTCTGTAGAATATAGATCTGGTAGAGACCTCAAGGTTACCGCAAGATTCACCATCAGCGCTGTTACATGGTTTGCGATTGGTCGTGCTAACAAGAGAAGCTTAATGAATTTAATGGTTTGAGAGGATTGGTTATTTTATATATCAAGGTCTTCTCAGAAGCTTATCTATGATAAGAATTTTCAAAAATTAGCCTCTCAATCAACTAACGTCACAAATTATAATTCCATTAGCAAATTTTAATGACAACAAAAATTGCTTATATCGTGAATTCCCTCGACAAAGCAAAAAATTTTATCCTGACATACAGTCATTTGAACTCTTCAAGATACGAGAAAAAAATTAAAGGACTGGTATTTCCTATTTGATTTAATCGTAATTCATAATTAGATCCAAAGTATTTGATGTAACTGACAGATCTTTGCGAACTCTACCAGGCAACGGAAAAACGCAGCCAGCATTGCTTTCTACGCCTATTTTTCCACGCAGCTTTAAGGCCCTCTCAAGCGAGAAGAACTTTCGTATTTGATGCCGTTGAACCAACATTGGAAAAGATTACAGACACACGGGATATTCACCTCTCCATCTCTGGTGTATTCGCGTTTCACTGGACCATGCACGAGCAGGCATCCTTTAGCTGGTTCATTCGGTGCTTATGGTGAACCGCAGCGTATAGATTCGTCAGAATGGAGTTCAAAGGTCTATATTATGTAGATATGAAAAGAATTGGGATGAAGCGCGTCCAAAGGTTTCGGTTATTCTGAATGTTAAAAAAGGCTGAGACAGGATACAGATCGTTTCTCTAAAAGGGCCAAGGTGCATTTTACAGTAATCCAGATAACTGGAAGAACGTCTTCGCCGGGATATCGCATGCTAGACTCATCTAAACCATGATGATAATAAATATGCTTATTTCCTAAATCGCTGCGTTTTAAATCTTTATTTTTTTTGAACATGTGAATTAATTCACCACGTATAGTGGAAATATTGCATTTATGACAAGTGAAGGTAAAAACAATGACTACTATCATGAATGCTATAAATAAGTGGATACAAGAGCTTCACGGATACGGGCGATACTTTTAACAATGAACATATAAGTAGTCTTATCATCAAGTTTGATACTTGAATGCAATTGAGCTACATGATAGTTCAATGAAGTAGCGCACCCTTTCGGTCCCAGGCGGTAACCCCTGCCGATGGGAAAGATCAAGGGGCCTCTGAATTTTTGTCTATGCTCCTTCGTTGATTATGCAATAGCTTAATTGTCATTAACTTTATTAGGACTTATCATGCCATCTTTGGAATATCAGGTGAGCTCGATACCTGTGAGTATAAATTTGTTATTATTACTTCATTTATATCATTTATTCTGAAACAAAAATAGTCCATTTTGATTGATTGTTTTATTGGGTTTTTTAGTATCTTCGTCCAAGTACTCTCTCGGTACTTTGATGGGTTTTCTTATTGGCTGCTAGCTTCTCCTGGTTTTTTTTTTTTTTTTTTTTTTTTTTTTTTTGTCTAACTGGTTAGTGGCTGCTAGTTTTTTCTGGTTCTAATCCGCCTTGTCTAAATTCTTGAGTTTGCAAATCGGAGATTTTATGATTGCGTACTCCTGTAATTCGTCGAAAATTCAGTTACACATTCGGATATTTAGACATCGATCTCTTTGAAGACCCGTTTACCGTTTACACAAAAAATACTGTGGTAAAGACTGATAGTCGAAGAGTTTGGAAACCGTGTGTCGACATAGGGGTATATCTTGTTCTAATTACAGTATAGACGTTATTTATGTTTGACTTGCTGTGTAAACGGGCCTTTATGAATAGTTTGGTATTTTTGATGTGTATTGTGAGAGTGGAATTCCGATATTTTGTATCTGCTAATAGGCAATTGTCAAACAAATATTCTGAGAGAATTACATTGGCAATGCATAACCGATAGTACTACGATTGCAAAAATATTGGACGCAACAAAGCAAGGTTTATTTTTTTTAAATTCCAAGGATGAAATTCAAGGACCAAAAAACGAATAATAACTTGATTGTAGCTTGTTATGAAAAGAATGTATCAAATGAATATTGGAATAGTTTGTTAAGTCAAAGGCAAAAATTGGTGAAAACTTAAAGGATCGAAAACGAAATTCATATTTATGTAAATTGTAAAAGCAAGCAATGTACACATTCAAAGGACTGTCTGCAAAACATAAAATAAGTGCGGGAGAGCTGATAATTTTACCCAACTGACGGACGGACGATTAAGTAAGCGGACGGCCGATAACGGACGACGGAATCAAATTTAAGTTCCCTCGTCGACTGTCGATAGGGACTAAAATAAAAATGAAAAAAAAAATATTTGGACAACAGACCTATGAAATAGTAAGATTTTATTTTAAGATTTCCGTTTTGCTTTTTATTTGTTTGATCGTTTTCCACTTACTGGAAAATATGCATTTACACGTCCCATTTAACCTGAAATCAGGCTGCGTATTAGGGATGAAGTTTTGTATGCGATATTTGGCAATATTTTTCAAACTTACTGCGATATGTATTGCAATATTTCAAGTAGAAAAATCAAAGACCTTTTTCTCTTATTTTTTGACTATGTAGATTGTTTTCTATGCAGAATATGAAAATTGAGAACAAGACTTGGTGCTTAACTCCATTGTCTATTGGAAGTATATAAAAACTATGTTTTTAGTGTTTAGAAAGCAATCACAGAAATGTTTCTCCATAATTAAGCGTACATTTAATTGGGAGCAATCTCAAGCTGAACATAAATTCCTAGCTGACATCATTCGCCAATATACCGGTATTGAAAAACGTATGCGATACAATATTTTTTATTGATGATCGAATTATGGATATGTTATTATGCACGCCCTACTGAAATAACAACATGGAGGGTTTCATATTGGTAACCTCCTAATGTTGCAGTGACTTGGTCAATCGGGGTAATTTAACACATTCTGTACAAAAATAAATGTGAATTAAATTTAATGATTAATAGTTTTTGTTAATGAGTTTTTGGTTGATTGGGATTAAGACTATAGATAATTGAGTCATATTAATTAATGCATTTATATATAGATTATCGACAATGTTAATTGCAAAACTTCCGCTTAAATAATAAATCAAACTTATACGTATTTTGGTTTCAGCTACTGGAAATTGTCGGTACTTTTATATTATTTCGTCAGCCATATTTTTAAAAATTTATATTCTTGAGTTAATCGTATTAATTTTAAGCATACGAGCTACTTGAGGTGGATAATTTATCAGTATGTACATGTTAGGTAATATTGTCGATTTTCCTGTGTTTAAGGAAGATTTGTATTGACCTGATCTAAACTGGCGATTTTGGTGGGGGTTTTTTCAATCTGCAATTAAAAGCTTGACAATTTAATGAACGTTTTCTTACGGTATAATACTAAAAATACTTTTTGAAATTGGGGCTTAGATTTCAAGCCGTATTGTGGCTAATTATCGCAATATTTCGGCAAACTAACTATCAGAATTAATTATCATACAAATAAGGAAGACAAAATGCGTAAAATTTTACATACTTTGAAAACATGCGATATGTCCTTTAAATCTCTACAACATCAACTTGTTTGTCATCAGCCTGCTTCGATTGAAAAACTTATCACACGCAGAGCAAGATTTTGCGTGTCGAAAAAACTAAGATCCATAAACACTATATGCTGATGATGATAACACGTCGCTTCATACATATTTGAACGTGATGATGGAGAAGCTGAAATTACACCGTTTGACATAATTTTGAATAACTAGAATGTCGTTAACGTCGATTTTCAATTAGATATCTAAGGATAAAGAAGATGTATGTCCTAAGATTACAGATAGTGATGAATCTTGGCAGTCCCCAGCAGAACACAAATTACTAATTAGGTAAACACAGACCTCTGAATACACTAGAGGTGCCTAGAAACAGTAATCATCCTCTGTTGACTCTCAAAACTTCTCATGAGCGGTTTCATCTTGATCAGGTAAATGAAGTAATCGGTTATCAAAATCCATGTATAAAGAAGGGCTTAACACGTCGGACAACATTTGAAACAATGGCAGGTTGTATGTGCAAATTAGATCGTTATAATGACCATCAAATTTGCAAAATACTGACTTTTTAAACTGGGTCATACTGAAGAAACTTGTAATATGACATCTCCCTGACTGGCAGCCTGTCAAAATTCCTTGAGCAATGTTGAAATGCCTTTCAAAAGGTATACTCTGAAATGAGGACTGTCTGTATATTCATGAATTTTGTTTATTTCATCACACCGTAAATGTAAACTTCTAAAGCTTACAAAAAGCGTAAAACAATGATACAAATCGAAAAAAAGAGATAAAATATACATGGAATCCACAATTTTCGAATACATTATCATCGCAAAAAAATTATAACGGGCAGTACTGTAAATATTTCAGGTGCCTATAAACATCACTAGTGCAAAAGGGATATGCGATAAAATGTGTATATAACTAAATCTGTATAGTTTTATACCACTAATTTCTGCTATTAGTTTCAAAGCTTTTGATATTCTGACCTCACTAACATTTTCCGACCGAACATATTCGCCCTGAATCCATTTAGGGGTAATATCCCATTCAACGGGACGGACGAATATGAGTTACCGTACTTATACTGGATTCTCCAACTTCATGAAGACCCTTACAAACAAAGAAACATTGCTGGATCTAGTAAATGTTCCACCAAGCCCCAGTCTTTACTCATCGCGAAAATATTGACGGCTGTGAAGGAGCAACTTCAGACGTTTTGTGAAACAACATATGCCAGAAGTGGTGTAAATCAAATGTTGATTCTAAAAAACACTATCAACAACATCAAAAAATATGACTGTTCAACACTTTACACGACCATTCCGCACGATAGATTAAAGACAACACTTTGTAACATTATAGACAGTTGCTTTTTCAACAAGAATGGAAAAAGGAAATATTAATATCTAGTAATCAGCATTGTAAAAATTACTTTGTTTTAGTCCCAAAAAACACATACAAAATCGAGTGTAGGGCAACACGACCTTCGACAAAGAAGGCAGGGATCAAGGTGCCATGGAGGAGTAAGCATCCTCTGCATGACGGTCACACCGCCGTGAGCCCGTATTCGAAAACAAGATAAACGGGGTTATCCGTCGTCAAATCTATGAAGAAAATACAGTCTAACAAAGGTATGAAACAAATCATCAACATGACTTGATGATAATTTGTAATCGCAAGAAAGAGGTCATTATAGCGGACCGTAGAATTTGGCAAATGATGACTTTAAACGAGTGTAATCTGATTTGTTTTTCATTAAAAAGGGAAATAACAACCCAAAAATGGTTTGCCTTTTCTTTAAAGGGCACATTTAAACACTTATATTCCAAGTGGGCTACAAAATACCTACTAACTTAAATGTTGCTTAGAAGAGTTGAGCGCAGCATCTCGAAAACAGTCTTTGTCTTATTCTGCATTCACGTAAATGGAAAAGGAATTAAAAAGGGTTGGGCTGGTGTATTTTTTTCATTTTATCCACTTTTGATATTTGCAATTCTTAATCAAAATATATCTAATGGTAAAACAAACAATTAAATGTCAGTTGTTCAGTTAAAATAGCGACACAGAGCTCAAATGGTTTTACTCTGTAAACAAGGCCCGTGTCATATTTTGGTTTTCACATTTCATGCTAATTCTGAGCACAATTTTACAGTTTATGGTTTTTTACTACTTATTTTGTTTTATACATGATCATTTCTACAAGGCAATCTATTTTTATATTCATATGAAGCAGAATTCTGTTCAGAACTGTTACGGATAAAAAACAAAAAACTTGCCGTGTCCTATCACTTCTTAATTATGGTACTATCAGACGTTGTCTTATCAATAACAATCATAATTTTACATTATGCCATTGATAATCCTGACGAACTTTGAAATAAAGGACACCACAGAAATCGGACAAGTGTGCTTCATATTTGGAATATTTACTTATATGCTCTAATGGCAGACTACGACAATACATTATATTGATAACGTGTAGACTTTGACTTCTGCAATTGTCAACTTATCCTTCTTTTGTTAGTAAATGTACCACTAATCACCTTGCTTATGGTGTGTATGTTTTTCATTGATTCGATACAGCAACGCTGCCATGCGTATGATGATTTCTTTAAAGCGACCAAAACTACTAACCAAAAAAAGTTGATGTTGCAGGTTATAACGAATCTCGTTATTAAGTCTCATTCGAAAGAATTCTACGTCGCTATTATGACTTGTTTGGCGATTACAGAGTATCACTTAAGTCATATGTGACTATTTGTTTCATACCATTGTTAGACTCATTTTCATACTGAATTTGACGACGGGTAACCCCGTTTACTTTGTTTCGACTACGGCTCACGGCGGTGTGACCGGTCAGCAGAGGTGCTTACTGCCTCCAATGGCACCTGATCCTGCCTTCGCTTTCGTCGAAGGTCGTTGTTCCCTACAACCGATTTTGTATGTGTTTTTGGATCTATTTGATTACGTTTCATACTTTTTACTTCGCCATCTTTATTATGTAACCAATAACTTGTCATGAGCCTTGTTTATTGTAGAATGTATTTTAAGTTCAAAAGGCGTCCATGTCACCTTCCAAAAAGAAACAACATTGATCAGCATAAAATGAACATTTATTTCATTTAATCTCCAAATTTGACTAAAAGAGACTGTTTAAAGTTGCAAACATCCTATTTATCAGTAGCCTACTTGTTTAAGTTAATCATACGCAGTGTTTGCTCTATGTATATTAATAATTTCGGAGAATATAGAACATACTTTTCACATTTTGTGTCTCTTATTTCAGGCTAAATGAGATTTTGAAAGTTTATTTCAGTAAATAAAAAAATATCAAATATAAAAATCAAATTTGAACTAATTATTAATAAAATCTACCTTTTCAGAGTGGTGTTTTCACATTAATTTTTGTCAGTTTTATTTTTTGCACAAGACTTTATTTAAGTACAAAATAAAAATATTCGTACAAACGCAATCACAATAATTCAAACTCTATGAAAGAGATCACATATCGGAATGATCATAAATGCATCTAATGAACACATGAACGAATTGACATAAGAAGCGAAATCAAAAAATTCTCCAATGGACAAATAAAAACCTTAAGAGGAGTGAGTTTTGATACCTTGTTTTTTATTCATTTTATAAACAACATGCGTCAGTGCGTCTTAATAATAATAATAATAAAAAAGATATTCCTTAATTTACCCAGGATAGACAATTAGTTCAAGAACCTAGTTTACTTTATTGTCCTAGAAACATATATACAGACAGTATATAATACAATATAAATAAATGAAGATATGTTTATACAATATATCATAAATATCTACATACATTCAAAATAAAATAAGTCTATGATTTTAATTTTCAGGTTAAAACAAAATATCAGACCTATGATTTTAATTTTAGGGTAAAAAAGTAGTCTAAGATAAGCGGATTAAACGTTTCAATGGGGTAAGATTTAAAGAAAATTCTGTATAATGTTCCATAAATGTGAAACCATAAATAGTAAAAGATCTTTTAAAATTATGTTGTCTTTGCCTCGGGATATACAATGCATTAGATTGACATTAATCTGGTGGACCTGCCTGCTAATCTTTGTGAACATACTAAAAACATTTAAATTAGTCGGCGAGTCAAAGCATGTAAAAACTTTAAATACAAGAAATGATAGTTCTATTTATATAAAATAATCCTGACAGAGGCATCCACCTAAGTTGCTGCATCATTTCTTGTGAGGTGAATAAAAATTTCTATTTAATAAAACCCTAGCAGCTCGATTTTGACTTTTACATAACTTTCTAAAGGACAATCCTTGTTTTTCATATTGCCCCATACAGTACAACAGGTAGTTATAAATGAGAAATAAATTGTAATTAAAAAAATTTTTAGTATAAGGTCGGTGACAAGAATGAACTACTCTACATACAAACGCAATGACAAAAAGGCAAGTTTAACATCTGTGTCAACTTAATCATAATCCAAAAAAACAATACAAATCGAGTGTAGGGCAACACGGACCTCCGACAAAAGCGAAGGTAGGATCATGTGCATTGGAGGGTAAGCATCCTCTGCTGACCGGTCACACCCCCGGAGCCTTAGTCGAAATAAAGAAACGGATTACCCGTAGTCAAACTAGTAGGAATGACAGTTCTAACAAAGGTATGAAAACAAATCACGTCAACATATGACTTAGTGATAATATTGTAATCGCAACAAGGTCATTATAGCGCACCGTTAGGAATTTCGAAAATGATGACTTAAACGAATTCGTTATAACCCTGCAGCATTAAACTTTTTTTGTAGTAGTTGGCCTCGCTTTTAAAAAGTCGCATTACGCTATAGCATGCTTTGGCGTATGAACAACTGGGAGATATACACACCATAGCAGGTAAGTGGTATATTACTACATAAGAAAAGGAAAGCTTGACGATTGGCAAAGTTAAAGTCATTCACGCTTTCTCTATAATGTAGTTGCAGTCTTGCATTAGAGTCAATGTTAAGTAAAATCATCAATATGATGCAGATATGTCAATATTTTGCTTGCCAAGTTTTTTTTGAAAAATTTTCAACATTTCAGACAAGGAGCATCTTCAATATGTAAACATCCAAGTAATTTTGCACAAGATACCTTTTCAATTGTGATATCATCCACTTGTCATCAAGCTATGCTGCCAATTCTTAATCTGTTTCATGGTACCATTATCGTGCACTGTGTTTTCTTAAGATTATTGTAAGTTTGTTTTTATCCATCCGATTCCAAATATTTTTTAGATCACTACTGTAATTTGCTATTCTATAACATCTATACTTTTTCCGAAACATCTTGCGTTGTGTCATCCACATACAATTGGCTGTAGAGTGGTTGTAACAGTCGGTAGTCATTACATAGAGATAAAAAACAATGACCTATATTGACCCTTGAGTACCTCCTATTGTTCATATCTATCTATCTGACTGAACTCCATATCCATCGAAACACAGTTGTGATCTATTGACAAGTATGATTTATACACCAATTGATGAATTTCACATTATTTCCAAAAGCAGTAGTTTGTGAAGTAATACTGATGATTTACCGTGTCAAAAGCTCTTACTAAATCTACACAATAGACACCTGTAGAGTTTTCCATGTTCGTGTTTCGTAACCCAATTTTTCAATGTATACTATGAAGAGCGATCATCGCAATGAAATGCTTGGGCCTGAACCTGACTGTTTTTCACTGATTGAGTTTGCCTGCTATGAATATTAGTAAAAATTGATTGTGAACTATGTCTTTCATAATTTTCTGACAATTAGCAAACAGACCAATAGCAAATTTGATGTGAGACTTCATATGTAATCTCTCT
>CAJDSM010059842.1:467-14588 GCA_903981925.1 Ostrea lurida | reverse complement strand
GAAACAGTAGTAGTTTTCAAGATCAATCGATGAAATCACATCCAATCTTGATGCAAGTAGAATGGGTAGTGTTTAAAATCGTTGTAATTTCAAATCCTTTACTCCATTTATGTCAAATACTATTAGTAGTACTATTAATAGTATCTCTAAATCAGAAACTGCTTAGCAAGTATGTTTATACTGTTGTCCAGTTGTGAAATTAAGGTAAATTTTCTTTCATTCGACTTTTAATGATGTAGAAGTGTTCTCTGAACGGAATGTTGCGCTCTTTCCAGGGTTAAGAAAAGCATAAATCTCAATGTATTTGTCGATGAACTTTGATTTTGTTGGTAGCGCTTGCTTTCCAGTCTCCATAAGAACTGAAGACGGTGAAGCTGATAACAAGATTTAATTGTTTCTTAGTTCTGGTAAAACTATATTTTGTTCTTCGATCTGCTGAGGATTAACCTGAAGAATGAATGTATGAATCCTTTTACAGTGAGCTCATGACATCCTTTGTCGACAATTATCTTTCAAGCGTCCATATCTCAGGAATGTAAAACACAAATCATTTGTTTTAAAAAATATATATCAGTTTTAGAGGTAGAATAGTAATACTCAAACACATGTCCAATGAATGAGCTTCTTGACAAATATTACAAATTGTTTGGAACGCTTTTATCTAAGTACCACTGTTTACATTGACAGGTTTAAAAGGTTTAACTTAAAATGATTTGCGCATTTCTGATTTCTTGTGATCATATAAGCACTTGTTGGTTGAATTCAAAATGTCCATCACTTCTTTTCCATAAAGAGGACCTATAGCTATTTTTCGCTTCTTTGCAAACAATTTCACAACTTGTTTCTTTTCTTGTAGATCATATACCGTATTTCTCCACTCGTCATGCAAATCGCTATATTTGCCTTTACACTACAGAACTTTTAATAGCATCCCCGTCTTGAAATTTAAAAAATGCAATCATTGTATAAACAGCATGCATTAAGTCTGGCTATGAAATACTAAGTAATTAGGCGTTTGATGTGTGTCATTCCAATCTTTAATATCTGCCAATTTTACAGGAGAAGATAGTAAAAACTTGAGCATTGGTGTAACTGTTACTGACCCAGATCTAGATGGGAATGGAGATGTGACCTTCACCTTAGCTAACTACAAAGATCTGTTTGGGATCAATAAGACCTCCAGAAACACGGTAAGTAAATATTATGTTGTACTGTAAAGGCAAAGATAACGAATAGTGATCAATCTCGTAAGTCCTAAATAGAATACAAAGACAAGAGTTGGGCAATCACGGACCCCTGGACACACCAGAGGTGGGATCAGGTGCCTAGGAGGAGTAAACATCCCCTGTTGACCGGTCACACCCGCCGTGAGCCCATAGTCTTGATCAGGTAAACGGACCAACCCGTAGTCAAATCAGTGTGTGAAAAACGGCTTAACAATGGATATGAAACACATCAGACAGCATTTGACTCAATGGCAGTTCATATTGGTAAACTAAATTGTTATAACGACCATAGAATTTACGAAATGCTGCCTTTAAACGTGACTGTTGAATTTCAATTTACAGGAAGTCGAATTGTGCTAGTTCAATGGTCGTTAAAACGATTTAGTTTGCAAATACAACCTGTCATTGTCAACTTTTTCAATTATGTCGTCTACACATTGTCTCCTTTATTCTGAAACTCCATTTTCTGCTACCTGATTTGTTTTATTTCTGCCTCCACCCTCACTACTTTAATTTTTCTCCGACCTTCTGTCTTGTACCTTCTCCTTCCATCTAACCTTCTGTGTTTTACATGTATTTCTGTATCCACCTTATGTGTTCTATTTCTGTCTCCACGTGCATCTTCTGTTTTATTTTTCTTTCCACCTTATTAATAATGATTGATTTTTATATAGCGCTTTATCCACCTAAGTGCTCAAAGCGCTTTACAATACATTATTAAACTAGCAGACCTTAACATCCACAACTTTCTCAGTGCAAGCTGCCGATATGGCGCTAGAACACTAAAACTCTACCTCACTGTCTATAGCCAGTTACCGTACCTTTTACACTTGGGTGGAGTGAGGAAATTCATTTAAATTTCCTTTCTCAAGGACCCACCGTCGGCCCTGCCACGGTCAGGATTCGAACTCACAATCTCTTTGGTCGATAGTCTGACGACCTAATCACTTGGCTACTTTCTGTGTCTCCACCTTGTGTTCTTTACTTTTCCACTGTTTCATCTACTTTTTTTGCTTTATTCCATTCATGTCTTCTGAGCTTACATGTATTTCCATCTCCACCTTCGGTACTTTCTCCACCCTATGCTCTTTATTTCCATGTAATATTTCAATTGCACATTCTGTGCTTATTTTCATCTTCTCATTCTGTGCTTTAATTTAATCTTATTCCCATCTTAACCTACTGGACCCGGGTTTTTTTAAAGGTGGCTAACTTAAAGACAGTGGTAAGATTTTAAAATGCGGTGATAAGTGCTAACCAATTGATTGGATAACACATTGGATGGATTTTGTTTTTCTAAAGCAATTTAGCACAATGGTATGCTAATACTGTGTTAACTTAATTTTCGGTATTTCTGTTTCCACTTTCTGTGTGTTTTCCAACTTGCTGAAAGCTATATATCCTTGATTTGAAGTAAAAAAAAGTCTTACCCTGATACAATTTTTATGACATCTTTGATATATTACCCTTACAGTGAACAATGGCATCCAATGCTGATATGAATTTATTCAATGATTTGTTTTACAGGGTACGATATTCGTGCGAACAGAACTTGACCATGAAGCTAAGGGGGTACCAATCAACAAAGATGGACTCGCTGTGTATTCACTTCATGTGGTGGCGACTGACCAAGGGAATCCTTCACTGTCCTCAACAGGAACAGTAAGTTGGGCACAATCACGGGAGACCGTTGTATGTTATGTACTTTGTTACTAGCTTAAAAATATGGATATATTTAATTGCAGTGGTAAAAGTAGAAATTTATTTCGAAATTAAGGATTATCTCCCTCAGGCATAAGTCTGATCATTAGACGTATTTGGCTCCAGTCTTTGGCACTCCATTTTTCTGCTCTTCAAAATTTTAATAACATGTTTCGAATTTCCAACATTTCGGTATGAGAATCACTAAAGAGTCATACTTTATCTAAATTTACATCTGGTGCAACTAAACTGGTACCGTATAAGATTAACAGAAGTGTGACTCTGTTGTGATAGAACAGGATCACAATAGAAAATTAAGTTCAACATTATCAGGAGCTGAAACATTATCTTGATAGTAGCAAATTATGTGGGGCACTATCATAGTAGGACATTAAGTGAGGCACTATCACAGTCAGTATGACTTAACGTGGGGACTATACAGAGGAATTAACGTGGGGGGGCACTATCACAGTGACATACGTGGGGCCTATCACAATAGGAATTACTGGGGCACTAATCCTAGTAGGAATTTACGTGTCGCACTATCACAGTAGGACCATCTACTAGTATGCATACGTCGTGCACTACATCAGCTTACGTGACAGCATTAGACAAGTGGGCACTATCACAGTAGGAATTACCGTCGAGGCACACTCACGCGTAGCACTTCAAGTGGGGGACTATTCACAGTAGGATATATACGTGGGGCACTATCACAGTAGCATACTACGTGGTACACCTATACACAGTAGCACATTACGTGGGCACTATACCTGTAGGACATTACGTGGGCACTATTCAAGTACGACATTACTGTGCGCAAACTATCACGTAGGACATTACGTGGGGCACTTCACAGTACGCATATTACGGGTACATTATCACAGTAGCACATTACGTTGGCACTAATCACAGTAGAACATTACGTGGGCAACTATTACAATAGAATTAAGGAGGCACTATCACAGTAGGACAATTACGTGGGCACCTATCACAGTAGGACTTAGTGGAGCACTTCACAGTAGGATTACGTGGGACATCTATCCACAGTATGACATTACGTGGGGCCACTCATAACCTTAGGACATTACGTGGGGCACATATCACAGTTAGCACATTTACGTGGGCATATGGACATATACATTACGTGTGCAATATCACCTAGGGAGCACTTCACGTGGACTATTCCACGTAGGGGCATTACAGTAGACGTGCACTATCACAGTACAACATTACGTGGGACATTAATCACAGTAAAGGACTTACGTGGTACACGTCCACGTCAGCAACATTACGTGGGCACTATCACAGTTGAAACATTTACGTGTCGGGCACTATTACATAGACATTAAGTGAGGCACATCAGCAGTAGGACATTTACGTGGGGCCACTATCTGTTATGGAATTTACCGTCGTGCACTATCACGTCGGACTTACCGTGGGGCACTACACAGTAGGAATTACTTGAGGCCTACTAAGTTTAACGGGCACCATGAGGACATTACGTGGGGCACTATCAAGAGCATACCTGGGGCACTATCACGTAGCACATTACGGGTATCCGTAGCACTTACGATCACAGTTTAGGACATTACGTGGGGCACTATCATAGTAGGTATTTCTGTGGGGCACTATCACAAGTAGGACATTCCGTGGGCACTATACAAGTAGGCTTACGGGGGACATACGAAAATTGGGGGCACAATCACAGAATAGGAAATTACGTGGGGCACTATCACAGTGAGGAACATTACGTGGGCACTATCATAGTAGGATGGCACAATAGTAGGGACATAGAGCACTATCACAGTAGGGAATACGTGGGGCATCTATCAACAGTAAGGGACATTACGTGGGGCACTATCACAGTATGTGATCATACATGGGGCACTAATCACAGTAGGCATTACGTGGGCACTATCACAGTAAGGATATTACGAGTGGGGACTATCACAGTAGCACATTACTGGGGACTATTCACAGTAAACATTACGTGGGGCACTATCACCAGTAAGGACATTACGTGGGGCACCTATCACAGGAGGACATTAGTGGGGCCTAGTCACAGTAGGACATATTACGTGGTACACTATCAAGTAGGACATTTACGTGGGGCACTATCACAGTAGGACAATTATGTGGGGCACTATCACCGAGAATTAGGCGGCCACATCACAGTAATACGTGGGGCACTATCACAGTAGCGACACTAAGTGGGCACTATCACAGTAGAATTAGTGGGCACTATCACAGTACAGCATTACGTGGGACAGCACAGTAGCCATAGTGCACTATACGAGACTTAAGTGGGGCACTATCACAGAGACATCTATACGTGGGGGCACATATCATAGTAGGACATTACGTGGGGCTTATCACTGTGTGATATTACGTGGGCACTATCACAGTACACATTACGTGGGGCACTATCACATGTAGGGACATTACGTGGTACACTAATCACAGTAGAATTACGGCCATTTATTGGGGATTTACGTGGGAACGGACTATCCACAGTAGGAACATTACGTGGAACACTTATCACAATAAGGACATTACGTGGGGGGGGCCCAGACTAAAAATCAACAGTAGCGAACATATCGTGGGACACTAATTATAGTTAGGACATACGTGGGGCAACTATCACAGTAGGCACATTAAGTGGGCACTAATCACTGTAGGACTTACGCGGGCCCCCCAGCCACCCCAATATCACACTCACAGTAGAACATTACGTGGGGCACTATCACACTCTCACAGTATGACATACGTGGGGCCTTCAACAGTAGGATATTACGTGGGGCACTATCACAGTAGGACATTACGGGTGACCTATCACGTGGACATTAATGGGGCATTATCACAGTAAGGGACATTAAGTGAGCCTATTACTATAGGACAATTAAGTTGAGCCGATTTCTTGGTAAGATCAGTAAGCTGCATGGTTAATTTTGGTTAGAATATTACGTTGATACATTTTCTCAGAGAGCATTATAAGTTAGGTAACTATCTATGATGAAATGTATACGGAGGGCATTCATCACAGTAAATAGTCATTTGGACTGTAAATTCTACCACTGAAGAGATAAAAGTACAGCCATTAGAATTGTAACTTATTACCTCTAATGAATTTTGCATTTCGAAATTACTAGATCACCTTTTTCATTAATTTTAATTCATCATATCGATATTTGTAGCTGAACCAAATAGAAGCCACAAAATCAAATTGTGGCTTATCCGATGATCAAATAAATAAACCCCACCTATACTGCGTGTACCAATGTATGTTTTAGCTCACCTGAGCTAAAGGCCCACTAATATTTTCTGATCACCTGTTGTTGTCGTCCATATGCTCTGGAAATTTCCAATTTTCCACTCTTCTCCAGAACCACTGAGTATTCAAACCTAGTGCCTTGGTAACAAATCATCCTTGCTAAACGAAGATTCGGTTTGCGTCAATGAGGTCACGACTTTGAATGGGGTGAAAAAATAATGGGGTAATTTAAAAACCTTCTGAGATCCACTGAGCCAGAAAAGCCTGAATTTACATGAAAACTCCGACATAGTTGAAGCATACTAATGTACAGTGAGATTATGTTTGGGTCAAGTTATAAGATATGTAACTATGTAAGTAAATCTTCCTAAAATCCACTGGGGTCAGTTATCAATCAAACTTGTATTCGACGTCCAATCGTGAAGGCGGATTTCAACTTTGTTCAATAAATACAGTAATTCCTCCTTCAAAACGTAGATACTTCACGAAGAAAGGCCAAAAAAACTAAAGCTAGGAATTTAAAAAATTCTCCTCAAGAATACAGGGGACCAGAAAAGTCGAAATTGATATGAAAGAATTCTATTTGTTTAAAATCATTAACCATCCAAGGCTGGGGGGCTACATTTTGTACATAGTTTTTGGGGGGGCACAGATGGTCAATTTTCAGGAGTAAAGTACAGATAGAAATGTTTTTTTTAAATTACAACTTTGATCAATGAAAGGGCCCGGGTCATTCGTTGACGATGTGGCTATGGGTTTATGTTTATGTTTGGTTACGTTTGTTGTGGAGGATTTAATACTAGCACGCCACAGTTTGAGGTGATGGATATGGAGGCAGTGTAATGGAGGCAGCAAGCAAGGGTTCTCTTGTATATCGAGTGGACAGCCAAGGACTGCGGTTATGATACCACAGAACAAAACAACTGAACATTCGATATATCAGGAGTCCGATCAAGGAACCGTGTATCCACATACAATTATCAGAAGTCAATCAAGGTATATACATATCCATGTTCAAATACATTATCAGGTGTCTTAAAGTATTAATTAATCATGTATCACATACAATTATACAAGGTGTATCAAGGTATAATATCCGTGTATTCACATCCAATACTATCAGAAGTCAATCAGAGGTTACTATATATTCCCATGTATCACATACAATATATCGGTGTCTTATCAAGGTATTAATTATGCCATGTATCACATTACCAATATATAGGTGTCTATCAAGTATTAAATTATCGTTTGTATCACATCACATATATACAAAGTCAAATCAAGTGTACTATAGTAATCCTGTATCACATACAATAATAGCTAGGTGTCTATCAAGGTATTATTTCCATGTATCACATACAATACTATCAGGTGTCTATCAATGGTATTAATATCCGTGTTCAACATACAATATATCAGGTTCTGTCAAGGTATTAATATCCGTGTATCACATACAAATATATCAGGTGTCTATCAAGGTATAATTATCCGTGTATCATACTACAATATATCAGTGTGTCTGCAAGGTATAATTAGTCCCGTGTAATACATACATATATCAAGGTGTCTGTCAAGGTATAATTATCCGCTGTATATCACATACAATATATCAGGTGTCTGTAAGGTATTAATTATCCATGGTATCCACCATACAATATATCAGGTGTCATCAAGGTATTAATTATCCGTGTAATCACATTCTCTCTCTCTCTCTCTCTCTCTCTTCTCTCTCTCTCTCTTCTCTCTCTCTCTCTCTCTCTCTATGCTGTGGTTGTGTGTGTGTCCCGTGTGGTCCCCGGTTAGAATAGGCTCCCCAGCAATCCCCTTGCGTGTTCGTAAGAGGCGACTGAATGAGGGGTTCATTTCGATGAAGACGCAAAAACCGAGGCCCATGTCACAGTAAAAATTTCCCCCCTCCCTGCTCAAAGGCCCCTAAGTGCCGAAGCATAGGGCCTAACACTGCATTGGTGAACGTCTACATATGAGTGAATATTCTCGTGGGAAAGTAAAACAGTAATAAATCCATCGGTGTGTGTGTGTGGGTGTGTGTGTTGTGTGTGGTCGGTGGTGTGTTGTGGTGTGTGTAATGTCATATCTATAACTGTCAGATGAATTTCTAATTTGCGGCCTCTATCAGTATATAGGGGAATGAATGATCATAACTAAAAACAACTAGTAAACATCAATCTTATTTTGCAGTTTGCGTAATCTTTTCATCTTTTCTCTTTTCTAATTGGTTTCAAACTAATTGCATATTCACTTGCTTTTGATGTAGAAACATTTTAAAAGTTTTAAAAGTGGCACTACCAAGGTGTTGATTGCGAGAGTGCTTAGTTACAACACGAAATCGCAAGCTCCCGTGCATGTTTCACGTTCTCCGACACCGGCGCGAAGCTTTGGCAAACGCGGGAAATTCACGGGCTCCTACAACTTGTTTCAAACGTGTCTCCGACACTGCATTTGATCATTGTTATTTTTTTGTGTCCTAGAGACATCCCTGCAATGAATTTTAATCAGATGTCAGCTGTAACTCTGATATTTTAGAATCAAAAACCCAGCAACAGCACTGCTATTAACATTACTGTAAAGGTTTTGGAATCGTTGGATATGGGATTTTAGTTCGACAATATTTATGCCCTAAGGCAGAACAGTCGGGTCCTTTAAATCATCGTACTTCCAGCATTGTTCAAAGATACATGTAAGAGTTTTAAAAAAAAATTACAAAACAACCACAAAGCCAAAGCCCATCCTGACTTTCAGCATCTTCGCAGCCAAGGGTTTTCGGTACTCTGCTCCCCATTTTCTGGGGAGCGAAGTGGAACCGAAAAGATGGATTTGAGATAAAATAACAACATCATTCTTTACAGCGCAAAATCGGGGGACGCGTTTATCTGATCATTTCAGGACAAATATGACGCTATTATTTTTAATTGGTTTCCAAAGATTTTCTGATCAATGAATCGAGTATACGGGATAAAGTTTTTTCATGCCGTTGTTTGATAATTCCAGTTTAAAAGTTTATCAAAAATTATGAACACCAATCCTTAAAATTCTGGCTCTCTCTCTCTCTCTTCTCTCATCTCTCGTCTCTTCTTCTCTCTCTCTCTCTGGTCTCTCTCCTCTCTTTCTAATTCTATCTATTATTCTATCTATGTCTATCTATTATTCTCTCTATCTATCTATCTATCTATCTATTCTATCATCTACTCTATCTCTCCTATCTATCTATTAATCTTCTTCTCTTCTGTCTTTTTATCATATAATTATCTACTAAAATTAATAACTACTTCACGGATTGCATAAGTAAAGATAATGAAAAGTACTGGATAAGATCCAAATAGAGGTCATTTTTGGGGTCCTCAAATTTTTCCTCGGTGTCATTAAGAACCATCTTTAACTCGTTATAGATACCGATTTTTTGGAATAGCTGTGTTTGACTTTGTAATGCACGGGATGTTGATGGGTAAATTATGTTCAACTTTTGATTTACAACTGCGAGAAAGGAAATCGATAGTGATCGCAATCGCTGATTCATGCTCGGGTGCTTGGTGGATTCGTATAACGGCATACGTTAAATCATACATCTGTAGTTTCGGTGAGAGAAAACAAAATAAAAAAAGAGAGAAATAATTTGATACATGAAATATTATAAATATATCGTCCCAGACAAACAATTTTCCGCAGGAGATATACATTGGATTGTTTTTGTGCTGCGGAGGGTGTTGATCTTTATCGGTAACCGCGCTCTACCTAATACTTACGGAACAGCGCGGTAATTTTATAGTGTGCGGCTGGGTAGCTTTAGAAGTGATTGTTTGCGTAGTTTACAACTGTTGGTTGAATATTGGTATGAGATAAGTATCAATACAACGTTATTACTGCACAATGGCAATTTGTAGCAATAATAGCGGATTGTGATAACTATAGGAGGTCGCTTTTGAATCACATTTATAATCTTGTCTCAATTGCTAGACGGTACTTTTTTAATCATATCATTAGCCATTGTTTTATGGTTTAGTAATTTTCCAGTCTGGTTTTTTCCCGTGCGTGGTTTAATCACCCGATTTTTTACAAAATAACCATAGTATATGACATGAAAAAATTGGCAAAAATAACCCAATGGCGTGGAACGGGATGGGTTTGCTGTTTGCCCTTTCTTGTCGTACAAGATTAAATGTTTCCTGCGCACGTACGTACTGAGCTCTTAATCATTCCTCTGATGATAGAGAGCAGTAAATACACCTTTTTCTTATCTAATTGTTTACCGTCTTAATATAATCCAAGGTTGTGTACAAATTCTAACAAAGATGTATTGGTGCCTGTATCAAATGTCTGTTTTCTTTTCTTCAGCTTCGCAGGATTTTATATGTACAAGGTAAACTGCCCAAGTTAGTTATATCGTTCTCAGGTCAAAATTAGCTTTCATTTCCTTAATATCATGTCATATGCTGCATATCTTGTTTTCTAACCTGCTATATTTTTAAATCTTATATATACATTTATTATGAAAAGGAAAAGAATACGAACTAGCACGTCCCAAATAGAATACATAAGCGGAGTTGGGCAAACACGGTGGGACATCGGATGCCTAGGAGGAGTAAGCATCGCCTGTTCGACGGTCACACCCGCCGTGAGTACATTAGGTAAACGGAGTAATCCGTAGTCAATCAGTGTCAGAAAAACAGATCAGCCATTTGACCAATTGGCAAAGATATAGCAAACTAGATCGTTAATAACGACCATAAATTTTGCAATTCTGCAACAACAACCTGTTTGTAAGTAGTGTGCCTCAATCAAAGACTAATCCTAACGCAAAACCAAGCTTCTTGCGTACGAGTAAGTTGAGCGACATTTCGCCACCTATGGAGCTTGATTGTGGATGGTCTGATACCATTAATTCAATTAGAAAAAGAGCAATACTGTCACGGTGTATGACATTTTTAAAAACAGTTTTATGGAGATTATTGCATTGGATTTAATACCACTCTTAAAATTGCATAATTTTTTTAAATATCACCCCAATTTCCATGTGGATTTAATATTAAAAAACTGCCCGTAAGCAATCAGGGTACAGATGAAGGGCCTGGTCAAAGTACCTGTGGCATGCAGTACGTATATAGTTTATCACACCAAATAGACATATGTTAGACAACAGTAAGCAGTACCAGTGACGAAGCCTGGGTCTTCAACTACAGATGCTGCGAGAAAATGCTGAAATATAGAAATGATCTTACAATTTTTTTTGCGGGTGAATGCAAGGTATCATTTAATTTTTATTTCACGTGACCACTAAAGCGCCGATTCCGTTGGTTTAAAACACCGTTTTAAGAATTGAGCGTGATTTTTGCCTGATCGACGTAACCTGGCAACAATTAAAGTCTAGTGAACATTATTTTGGTTGTTGTAATATAAATTAAATGATAAGAAATAATTTATTTTTTTCCGAGGTGATATGAAGGTTATCACCGATAGTTTTTAGACCGGCTAAACTTTTCATAATGCGCTTCGCGCATTGAATGAGTTTTACGTCTAACATTCGGCTGATTACCTGCATCCCCGAAAATTATAAGATTCATTTCTTTATTCCGCTTTTGGATTAAGTGGTGTATTGATGAAAAGTTTTACCGTCTAAATCTCCGGCATACTGCACAATCACGAAAAAATGTTAAATTCATTTCTTATATTTGATTTTATTTACACAAATGAAATGTTTATTAGACTTCAATTGTTGTTCCGCGTTCGTGATCGCAAAAATGACCTCAATTCTTAAAAGGTGTGTTAACCAATGAGAATCAGTGTTTAGGTATCACTAAAATAAGTTAAATGATCTAGCTTTGGCCCGAATATCCAAATGAAATGCATTAAGAGAAGATATCAGAGTGGGATTGAAATCAGCATCATAATAGGAGTAAACGGGAAAAAGTAAAAAATACAAATTCTACATAGTGGCTTGAAATATAAAATACGCAAGCCAGACAGAACAAAGGACCTAAGGCTTTGGCTATGGTGCGAGCGGAACAAATTGGTTGGCAATGAATTTTAAGATTAACATACGTGTGAAAAATCGATACAAATTTAGGGGTACTCGTAATAAAATTATTTAAAATATTTTCCGCTACTACAAAATAGGTTAAACATGTAATAACACTAATAACAATTAATGCAAGATCAAGTCTTCTAGAAATGTCAATGATTTCAATAGTCAGATGAGATTTGACTTATTAATCGTGTATGCTTTCAACCTTAAAGAACTAATTAAAGCTTCTGAGGATCGATTGAAGTGGTAGGAACAACTAACTTTGAAGTTTTGACTATTGCCTAATGTGCTTTAAGAAAGTGCGACTTCTGCTGATTTGGGCTTAATTTGCCAATACTAAATATCAAAAATTGGAAATGAATTATCATACTATGTTTTATCTCCCAGAACTCAATAGGACAAATTTAATAAATCTTTCAAATTAAGTAGAGGAAATGAATCCTGTAGGAAGTCTGGAGGTTGGATTTTAATTTGAAATCCATTTGTAATTCACTGTTGACAGACGAATAGGTTATTCCCTGGCCCGCAGCATGTCAATGGTTTATACAATTCTCAGGCGCTGGTCTGCCACCGTTCTAATAACTTACGATACACGGGTGCCTTCAATAGTCTCAAGCTTCTGTTCTTACATTATCTATCTCCACACAAACTGGCGGTGTTTTGGTTACTAGTACGAATGTTTATTTTGTCTGTTAGCAACCTTCATCAAAACTAATGGTCAGATCGCTTTGAAAACTTGTACACAAAATATACCTTGGTCTAAGCAAAGATTCCATTCAAATTTGGTGGCGATTTGGAATCAGATCTAGAAGAATTTAAATATAACTTCATGGTCAAGAGCTAATTATTAAGTCGCTTTGAAAATTAAGACATCCGATTTATCTTTGGTCTGAGGAAGTCCCATCTTAATTTTAGTAGCGACAACGGTCCTGGATCCAGCAAGACTTTAATGTACCATGGCGGAGGTCTGCAATCTCGGGTTGCTCCTATGTAAATAGGGGGAGTGAATCAGGCCATACTTTTTTGTCTTTGTTAAGAGTCAGGTCACCTAAAAAACCTTTAATTACCTACTCCTAACAAAACCTAATTACCTATACTAAAAAACTAATTACTATCATACAAACTAATTTATTACATAATCACTACACAACCTAATTACCTCTCACAAACAAAACTAATTACCTAAGGAAAAAAAACAAAGAAAAATTCGACGTAGTACATTTAACTTCATCGTGTGTGACACCACTTTTTAGCTCACCAGACCGAGTCGGGGGGAGCTTATGGCTATACCCTCTGGCGTCGGTGTCGGGCGTCGGCCGTCGGCGTCCCATCTTGGTTAAAGTTTTTTTGGAGCAAGTTGTGCATTGATGCCTATACTCTTACGCTTATTATGGCTTCCAACTTGCCAAACTTTATGGATGATGCTTCTGGGGGTAATGAAGAATACATGAACTTAAATACTGAATCTGAGCCACTAGGCTTCGGGATGCTTGGATGAAGATAAGGTTGTTTGTGCTGGTTAAAGTTTTTTGGAGCAAAGTGTGCATTTAGCTTAATCATCTAACTTATTACTGATCCGATCTTTTTCCCCAAGACTTGCAATGGATGATGCTGTCGGGGGTAATGAAGGAATATACTAGACTTAAATGCTGAAATCTGAGCTTATAGGCTTTTCGGATGGCTGGAGAGAAGATAGGATGTTAGTGCCTGGTTAAAGTTTTTGGAGCAAGTGTCTATTGTGGTTAAATCTAATTATGGACGGGTCCTAATTGTCACTAAACTTGCATGGTACGGTGTATCGATGATTCTGAAGACTACCAGCACTTGTTGCTGAATTCTCAGCTTGGTAGGTTTCGGATGCTGTAGAGTGGTGCTTATTA
>CAJDSM010059831.1:0-12616 GCA_903981925.1 Ostrea lurida | reverse complement strand
TGGGAAGAATTGTGAGCAAAACTGTTCTGATAATTGTAACAGCAATCCTACAATTTGTAACAGAACGACGGGTGAATGTACGGGTGGATGTCAGCCAGGCTGGGAGGGACTACAATGTAACAAGGGTAAATAAACAATACAGTCTTTATAGTGAAAATTCGACTAAGAATCATGCAAAATCATCTCTCACTTGAATAATATATAGCTTGAAAAATGACAATTTTAACAACAAACCTACAATTGGATTTCAGCCAGGTTAGGAGGGACTACAATGTGAAATAAATATATTTATTAACGGTTTGCATCAAAATCATATAAGTTCAAATTTATAGCATGACTTTTTATTGAAGAACGATGTGAAATGTTTTGTCTTTAGTCAAGAGTTTATGTGAATAAAGCAAACGTATGGTTTTGATATCAGTTGTGTAGCAAAACTTTTGAATAAATAGAACTTTTAAATAAGTACAAAGTATAGAACTCTGAAAAATTCAAATGGTATAGAAAATTATGAAAGTAAGCAATAACTGTACCATTGTAGTACACCATAAAACGATGAAAAACTTTTACTAAGATTTTAATTCCTCAAACAAGGTTGAATTTGAACTAATGTCAATTGTATAGCGTTCCTGATGTCCGAGATATGTTCTGCTCTATTGCCAGGTACGCTTAAAGACATCGTATAAAATGGATTTCAATTACGTCTAGTGGTAGCTTAATGTAAAGGCAAATAGAGCGAACAGAGATCAATCTCGTAAGTCCTAAATAGAACACAAAAGAGTTGGGCAATCACGGACCCCTGGATACACCAGATTTGAGACCAGGTTCCTAGAAGAAAAATAAATCACTCCCTGTTGGACCGTCACACCCGTCGAGAGTGATATCTCTGTACAAGGTAACGGGCAATCCACAGCCAAATAAGTGTGAAAAAAGGCTAAACATCGCCTATGAAAACACATCGAACAGCATTTAATTCAATGAATTCTACTGTAAACTAACTTTTAACGACTGAATATACAAAATCGCTGCTTATAAACGTGAACCACCTAAAACACCACCATGTTCGTTAATTTGTAGAAAATGTTACTATGATATAATTAATCCCATCCTCAGTTAAATAGCTTTTAATTACCCGAGATTCTGTGCGAGTGTGGTGAATGCAAGAAATTATCGTCACCTGAACAAATCATATGAAAGTAACAACATTTTGATCATCCCCGAAATTCTTGTGGAGATCCACAAACATTTTCATTATTTTCTCCTGCAAGTTCATATAGCATCTCTCTCCCTTTATCAATACTTTTGAAATTAATAAACCTTTCATATCAATTCTATGTGTGGTGGTTGTGTGTTTTCAAGTTTCTGTTTAATACCACTTAAAATTGTGATTTTTCCTTCACCATATATTACAGGTATTTATGATCAAGTCTATTTTACTGCACATTACTCCTACTGTAGGCGAACAATTATCTTAGCACTCTTTTATTTATGTACATTTTTGTAAAAGTGAGAGATTGCAAAATACCATAGATGTGAAATCATTCTAACAATTTCAGTAATTATGATCTCAGATGATTAAAATCCACTTTGATCAATGCAAAGGCTCCTACAACAATTCTCGAAATATTTCTCTCTGTAGTGTGTTACTCCGATTTTTCAAGGAAAATAGTTGACATCCCGATATTAGAATTTAATATCATTTCATGTCACTTACTGTAATATTGTCTATGTTTTGAATTTTGAAACATTGACAAGTTTGTACATTGTTAAACATTGCAAATAAGTATCTAGTATTCACAATTTCCAGTCCTCATTCTCTGCGGCCGACGTCCAAATATTTGCAGTAAGCACCAGATGGACCATAGGTAAGTCTACCTAAACCAATTAAGATCAACTGGTCAATTAAATGGACGTAAAACATACATAGATAATAGAAACCACTATCATATATTTAATGAAAAAAGCGAAAAATGAAAAAAAAATGAACGAAAATTACAACTCCTTCGCAAAATGAATTTACCGTTATCCTTTTTTGCTATAGTGTCAGGACGAGGTATTTGGCGACTACACAGAACAATAATTCTCATAACTAGTTAAATTTTGCCAGTGGTTATGATGGAAGCCGAACTACCCTATTATTCAACTGAGCCAAATCATTACAGAATTGGTTATCGCTCCTCCGAACAGTTGAATTGAAGTACCACGAAATACTTCAAATATAATCTATTAATTAGAGTCGCGTGAATGAATAGATTGGTTTACATTTACTTCTATTGATATTGCCGACTGATGCTTTTCCTCACACTGACATTTATAGTATGCTCCGGGTAAATGTCGTGTGCCCATTTAACATACCTTATAAATGTAAGGACGGTGGTGGCATGTATCATGCGATGATATATGTGACATTGGATGTGACACAGGTTCGAAGGGAGCATTATGTCCAACGTAATGTACGACCATGAGCATAGTATCAAATTAATTTCAAATTGACCAGTGTACTTTTAACTTTATAGAGCTATATTGAAGACGAGTTAGTTATTCATATATTATCCAGATAATTTAATCCGCCTTACAAATATTCAGAGCTGCGGATGAGGTCCGTGGTAACTGTGAAATATATTGCAGTAAAGATGCAAAAATGAAATTGTCATTCCATTGTACCGGAAAATTGGCCTTCACGAACCGTGAGGAAATTTACAAAATAACTGAAATATCAATGAGTATGACAATATATAGCTTACAGTAAAACATAATGCGTGTGGAGTTTCAACTATCACATACTGTTTTATCGCCAATTCACTTCCGATCATAATATCTTGTATTCGTTTATTCAATACATTAGATCAACCTAGGTAAATTGGTTCATTCATTATAATTAACCACTCAATGGTGCTAAAAAACCTTTGAGCTGCTTACTTTGATACTCTATATTTTGTCATTTTCGTACAGCACTGGTGCAATAAACACTGTAACACTTCTTAATTGCTAAAATTTAGTTACAAATATGATTCAATGTAAAATCCCTTTCAATGGCTTAAAAAAGTTCTGGACGGAAAATGTATGGAGGTTTACTTTTTAGATTTACTGGTATTTGCTTTTTGCGATATTACTAAATAAGTCACTATTATGTTACTATTGTGATGTTGTAGAGAATAAAAATCTGTCAAACCAGCTCTTCATAAACATATATGTGTTGGTTCTTGGAATGTCTCAACATGCTGAAACCATTAATGCATATCGAACACATATTTGTAAAAACACAGCTTTTAAAACAACTTCTTATTTGATGTTTCTACCTGGACACATTTGACACGGCCCCAAGCCGACGAATTAAGCATCGCAGATATCAGCAAATTTCACAATTATTAGATCTACAACTATTAGTCAGTTTTCTATCCAGTATTAAGGACATATTAATAAATTAGATAAACAAAAACCAAAATTCAACTCTGCGTCAATGGTATATTTTCTTTCTTAAGTACAACAACGGGAAAATCATTTTCTTTTAAGTGTTTGTTCAAACATTTTAAGTATTTTTTCAGGTACTTAAATACAAAGCATGTTATGATAAACAATTTAGTTACCAATCATTGGTGTGTCCTCGGCGTAGTTTAGCGTGTTACTGGTTGTTGTCTATTCTGTCTGAGAAAATATATCTGTTTCTCTGTGCATAAATTACACTGATGTGAAAACCCATCAATATGTTTCTGTGTGCAGCGAAAGTTTGTCAGCCAGAAAAAAGTTTCATATTACCCCAATTGAAAATATGAAACCAAAGAAATGAATTAATTGGAGTTATTTATTAATAATTATATCCTTTAACCAATTCCCAACACTCTGTACACAACACACCCCGACGTTCTTGACTTCCCCCTCAGCGCCAATATGCCGTCTGACGACCCGTCCCAACACATTCTCATAACCCGTAACACCACTCGGCCTTTCATCTGTCCCGGCACTTAACTCGCCTGTACATTTCTATGGATAACCTTCCATCATCAATGGAACAAACAGCGAACCCCGCTACACAGCAACCCTTCCCACTACTTAGCCGTGAGCCCGCCTAAAACATAGCTAATTTTTAGTAAATTACTTCCACCCTCACCGATCTCACGCCACTCTAAAGGAAACCTCCCCACATTTACATATCACCAGTGACGCGTCCTACTGTACAAATGACCAAGTTGAATAAATTAAAATTCAACACACCCTGATCCACTCTTTTCAGTTCACATGGTCACACCCATGCCCGAGTCCACAAGAACCTTCAACTACAAAATCATTATCTACCGTCTCCTCCGGTCATGTGACCCAGCTCAAAAATCCACCACCCATTTTCGCTCAGGGAGACCCAATCCTTTTCATCAGTTCTAGAACCAACCTACTATATATCGACCAAACCCTTGACAACTTGCCAACTATTCCTTAACCAGATAATACCAAATTTATTCTAGAGCACCCCAAACCCACTCAACTTTAGCCAACCCCGACGCGTTGCACCCGTATGCAAATATTTCATCAAAATGCATTGCTATGCTCTATAAATGTACATGCCTCACTCACAACCTATCACCAAAACCGCGCGTATGCCCATGACCTAATTTCCTACTTGCTCCGTATGCATTCTCATTTTCCCACTTCTTCCCAACGACTCTCGAGTAGCAGTTATGAGTACCCATTCATATCAAACATCCCAACCCTCCCCACGCCCTACACCTCCAAACCATAAAGCGACATTTTACCAATCCTTCCTCAAGCGATTACTTCTCATTGATATGCCCGTCACCTAATTTCCTCTGTACCTTAACTACACTTCTCTCGAAATTTATACACGGCATTTTACTCATTCCCCGACCCTCATATTCATAAGCCACCATTCTTAAGATTTTTATTAATCCACCACACTCCATTACACCGCATATTTCCTTGATCTGGACCTTTCTACTTTTCACCGACCCCCCAATTTTCCCCCCTTTGTCCGTTCCAATCGTATCTGCTTTGAAACGCCCCAACTCATTAACAGACACCAATCCATTCTCCCGCAGCCCAACTTTTCGTATCCAAAGCCGCCCTCCCTTCACATGTTAACATTCTACCCCCGCTGATATCTGTTTCCCTTTACCACCACATCACTTGTGACTACTTGATTTGCTTTCGAACCTCCCCAGCTCCTATTTCGACCAATAACCTCGTCGAAACATACCCCAGTTGCGTCTCGCCCCTTCCACCACCAGACACTGGACAGTTTTATTTATTTACATCATTAATTACCTGCTGTTCCAATCTGTCATTATCTCGACACCCTAACTTTGGAATTTTCCTTGCCACTTTATCCGAAACACCACAAAATCCGACAAAGGAACAACGAACAACCACACCCCCACAAGTAAGTGAAAGAAACACCTCACCCATCTTCCACTCTTTGATCTCCTACCATCGATAACCCGACCCTCCCTTTTATCAGGCAACACTCATAGCACACATCCCCGCGCTTTACCCTCGTGATCCTAACGACGCCTCCTTTTACTCGTCATAAGGCAACATCACAGATTAGATTCTGGCATCCACGGAACCCCAGACACCTCCACACGAGCAGTTCCCGTATCCTATCCCCACCTCCATCCTGAGTCTTATTCATCGATCCAACGATAACACCGAACCTAATCCACAATCAACGCCCCCTCTCACCCTACTAAACACATGTCAGACCAGTGGACCAACAGATTGTATTCGGCAACCACCACAAAGCCTCTACTCCAACACCCCTTGTAAACTTAAAGTCATCTCCCGGTGGTAATTTCTCCGCATTTCTAAATTGTAATCCGCCACCAAACAAAATTCTGTTACATCCCCCGAAACCAATTGAAGATTACCAATCCAAATACATCTTGACTACTGAACCATTGCCCTACCCTTAACTTAATAGCCGGAAAGCCCTTATTAATCCCCAACAAGCCTGACTACCCATAAGCCCACGGCAAGTCCCGCCCTATCTGCGTCACACGACTATTTCGCGGCCCCCCGCCCCCGGCGGACCCATGAGTGGCATACCGACCTTAAATCACTCATGAATTTTAACAAATGATTAAAAACCATTTTAATTACTGTCTTACCTCTGTCCAGTAAGTTTGGAGATCTCATCCCATCTTCCTCATATGCATCCACCCCTGAACCCTCCAATATCCCCATCACTCCTATAGCTAGCCCTTTATACCCCACAAGTTAATATATATCAACTTCATCTAACTACCCTCTCGTCTTCCAGCCCCAACAATAACCAAAACACTTGGACGCGACCCAATAGATCATTCCAACCGGTAAAGCTGTATGCCACCACACTGCACATAAAACCCTACTCACCTTTCCTTACTTGTGTACCCCTTTTAGGCCCAAACTTTTAAGTATTTATACGCCAGCTCTTACTACCCTAATTTACCTTCCAAAAGAGCACCCCAGTTCTCTACTCCCCCCATACGTATGAACATTTCTACCATCCGACATTAACATAGTCTTACCGTCAAGAGTGACTAAACTGACGCCGCATACATTCCACACCACGGAGCCCTCTATCACCAGGGATGGCACTATAAAGCCTATCCCGTCAAAGGCCATATTCTTCACTTGGCAATTTACGTCTACATAAGAGCGAAAATTCTCTAAAGTCATTAGGGATACAGCCAATAAATGCATAACATCTGCATTGAGTTCTATCCCGCTAATACCTAACCAGTACGAAACTGTATATACTGAATGTACTTTTATGTTGCCTTACCCTGTCCGGCCTTGCCTAGAGAAAAGCACTGTTTTAACTCCTATCTTAAAGTTAACCGAGGGCATAACTTCACTTGCACACCTGCATTCCCTACTTAAGTACGTTACACTTCACCAATCAAAAAATATAAAAAAGGAACCTGTTCCTTCACACAGACAAATTTTTGCCAACTCGCAATTCTTTTACCCCTCCTTTTAACCAGAAATCGCGTCTATGTCAATCTTAACCACTTCCCTCGATAACTTGCCTATGTGTTAGACACTCCCTCTCACTTCTCCTATTGCAACAATTTCCAAGAACCTTCCACTCCTTCTTCCGAAAGAACCCCAATCTCTATATTAATTCTAGAAAACAAGCAAAACCACTGACCTAAGTCAGAAGAAGATTACCCGAGGCTAGGTTGATAGCACAACTCTTTCATCCACCCCTATCCCTCTCCCCTCTTCTCTGTTGAGCAGCATCCGTTTTCTGAGTGAACCTCCGTCACCAGCCCACTTTTTCTTCTCCCTTGACCTTATCACTGGTTTCTTCAGAATCCCATAACTCTATTTCTTTCGAAGCGAAGCGTTTTTCGCAAGACTGTTACTCATTGTCCTTTGTTAGCTGCAATTGCAAATAAGAACTCCGATTTGAATTCCTTTCACGATGCTCCCTCCATGACCGAAAAGTCTTCTGTGCATCCTCTACCTCCTGATAACTTTATTAATAGATCGCATTTTCCTTGTCTACACGCGCCCCCTAACACCACATCTCGAGCTTACCCACCCAACTTTCCCTGTGTGCAAGCAATTCCACATTTTTTATATTTTTTTGTAACTCTATCACACCCCAGCTCAGTCAATCCCCAAGCTTGTGTCTGTCACCCAACCTAACTTCCCTCGTTAACTCTCAACACCAAGTCCTTTTCCCTTCTCAGGCGCGCATGACAGCCCCCCCACCTGTACCGTATTGGCGATCAACACCTCAATGCAATGTTATCCATTCTATTGGCTGTAATACCCTAAATACGTTGCACCACACCCTTTCCGCTCTTCTCATGTAGACCCTACCCTTGCCCCGTGAACCATATGCTTTGACCGGCCCCCCCCACTGCCCGGCATTCATCAGTGCCACCCTCCCCGCCTCCCCGTTTATGCCACACTTATCCCCCTCCCACCCTAGTTCAACCCCTCTCTACCCGGCTCAACGGCTGCCAGGACCCTATTTCTTATCCCTCCCATCTCCAGCCTACCTCATACGTATACTCATCTCACCAAAACTGCGCTCTCTTCTTCGCAAATAAAGTAATAAATACTAAAAACCGCGTCTAAATCACTTAAAAGTTGCCTGAAAGTACGACCTCATACAAAATGACGTAATAAATGTAAGTATTAGTTCATGTCCGCATACATCTTTACAGTGATAATTCTTTTCTTCGCACGTCCCAGTGTTTGTATTTTCCTGACCGATACCGGGACCGTTTTGAAACCGAATAAATAGATGATCAGAAATGTCTAATATATAACCGTCTCCCAATCTTAGACTGCACTGCGCGCCGCCGTTCACCCCTCCACCCTACCTACACCACCACATTATCAACTCACCCCAAACTTACTGACAGTAGACCATATCTTACCGATGTTTTGTATCCATTTTTATTTACCTATTGATATCTTACCATTACGTTTCAATCACTCGACTTACCCTCCAAACTCACCCATAACCCGCTTATATCTTATTACGCGTAACACACCCCACTACCCACCTTTATCAATTCGTAACTACCAGCCTCCCTATCTATCATAACTACCACATCTCAGCCCCTTTCCAGCTATTACCATCATCTGATTATTTATGTATCTCCCCAATGTTACCGATCCTTGTCGTGAGCCGCCACACTCCCAGAAAAATCACACAGACAATTTCATGTTACAATTTATTCTACAGATCTTCATCTTCAGCTTCCAACTTACCAACCCTGTTTGTCCCACTGTCTACCATGTTTCCAACTCTTAGGCCGTCTTTCTCCCAAATGATCTCCTTGACATGATCCCGTCCCTTCACTTACTCCACCCGAGGATGAGGGTCCCTGTCCTATAGTACCCCTCACTACCACTGTCCGTAACATTCTGTCACCCTCGTATGTCCGAGCTCCCTGATGCCCCAGAACCTCCGTAATCCCTTCCTTATACCGTTAATCACCCAATTTATCCACACACCGTCCTTATATCCTTCCACACCAATAACCCAGCGCGGCCTCCATGCCAACAAACCGCAGGTTACGCATCCCCTCCCAAAAATGACACGCCATGACTTAACACTAAACTTCCCGCTCATCGCTTTCTCGAGTACAATAATAGGCCCAACAAAATTCCAAAGTTAAAATCTACACTAATGACCAAAAACACCCGCCCCCATAACCATACTGTATGAATTAAATAAACTTTCAAGTCCATTATCACAGTTCTGTCTGAAGATGAAACCAACTCATATTATATCCACCAGTACTGTTTGCCCTCCATAAAGGCCTTAAGATAGAGTGACAACCTTCACCAAAAAACGCAACATAAGCCAGGTCAACCCATATGTACTTCAAACACCGACTCTCATCATTTGAACCTATGTTCACGTAAAGCACTTGCTTTTAACAACAAATTGCTCCTCCCCAAAACCTGCTCACCGCAATTTGCCAACATTAACCCCTGGCAGTTGAAATACTATAGTCAAGAACAACCTTAAAATAACAACCGCAGAAATTGGGTGTGAAATAAACCTCCCCGCTTTAATATATGTTGGATTCCCTCCTCCACCAATATTGCGGCCCTAAATAAGCCGGCCTCTTCCCCTCCACTAGCACCTCCCCAGACCTCTACATATATCTTTCTCTAATGTCACGACGCACAATACTTTAGAACATTACACATTATGACCAACTCTACTAATCTTGATCTTATAATACATAATGTCCTCTATGTTTGATTACGTTGCTCTGTCAGGTTTCATCAACTTTCTATCTGAGCCTCAACACCACACACCAACGACGAAACGGACTGACAGAGCTTATCGGAAACCATATACACCAAGCAAATCCGACGTCACCAATGAAAAATACGTCCATGACACCATCCCTACAGCTTTTGCCTAAGTTTTTTTGTTGGAAATGCATTATCTAGATCACACCCACTAGCCCCATAGCCCATTGAACCTCAACACATTTTTGTAGACATTGCCGGCATACCATTTTTTATCCACCTTGTTGAAATCCCGAGCACTCGCTGTACAGACATAACATTTTCTCATACAGGATTTTTAACACACCTGTTCAATTCAAGTAGCTTAACTTTATATACTTTCCTACAACAACTAAGAACATACCTCTCTCTCTACAGCCAAAACTGTCCCCCCCCCCACCCCCCCCCCCCCCCCCCCCCCCCCTCTTCAATATGTTAGTTCACCATGCGAGCACGTACTATTCCATTTTCTATTCACCCCGTCATCCTCTCGCCACTCGATGTCCACAATTCTCACCAAAGACCTCCACCTTTACCTTCAAAATTCTCGATTCTAAGAACCGCTTGATTCTACCACACCGGCTCTCCTTTGAACAAGTCTGCAGAATCCCAAGTCCACTTCCTACCCCTAAAAACCTTATTATAGCTGTAGCCCTAACACCCGCTAAGTAGTGAAGATTCAGTTTTCCACTTGATGAAATTCCACCTGCCAGATGACATGACGAAATGCGCAAAGCAAAGCACTCGCTACTTATCGCAGAAATCTGCTTAATTCTCAACCCCCAATATTCCCGTCCTCTTGTGATATCAATCAAACAAACCCAAATCATCTCGTGTTGTTACACGATGCCAATCTTGTTAAAATACCTTCCATTACCAATTAAAATAAATTCTTTCTTCTCTGCACCACACTCCGCGGCGCCCCGCGTAATATAACATTTCCCTACTCCATCATGACGAAACTTTCACGAACCCCTCAAACACTCAATTATGACGTTACACCATCATGCCACATCCATCGAACACAGAAACACAGTAATTAATTTCCACACCAAAACCCCCGCCTACCCCATAACAGCACGGAGACACAAAATGATTTGTCACCAAATTTTATCCCCCCTCGAACTGCCGCTTTGTCATTTAAGTACCCGGACACACCACAACAGATACGACAAAAATAAATTTTCGTGTTTTACCATTACAGAGCTCTCGGCATACTCCCCCCCAATCTTCTCGTTGACTACCATAGGAAACGAAAAACCTACTCAATAACTCTCTCATAATGTGCCGCCATCTGCCCATTCGCGCCCATGAGTTCTAACAGGTTAGAAAATAAAATAAAGAACCTTCTTTCTCCTCTCAACCAACACTTCTCTACTATATCTGTCTTGCGTCGGATATCTTTATGCATCTTTAAGCACTATGAACATCTTAAACCTATACTCTCGCTTTACTGAAAGCCTTTCACAACACCGTAAACATTACGCAACTACTTATTATAATTATACACACAAGACCGCCCCCCCAAATACCCCACTTCCCCTACTAGTACAACACCCTTTTCTCCCGAATTTTTAGCCCATTCACCAGTGACTTTTAACTCCCATATCACCTCCTATTATTCAACCCAATATCTTAGACCCCAACACACACCCCTTACCCAGCTCTCTGTCCACATCACCCCAGTGCCTCCGTACAAATTACAAATCCAGGTATCAGTACAGCACTCAAAGGTTTTAGCACCATTGAGTGTTTATTTAATCTGTGAGAACCCTCTTCCACCGCCTTGATCTAATATTGTTTGATAACCGAAACAACGATCAAGTCTTGCGACATCGGATACCTCGCACCAATTGCGGGTAAACACCCTCTGCTGAGCTCACCGGCCTCAATCTATTAGTTATTTTTCTCAACATATTAGACATTTGTCCCTCATTATTTGCTATTATCAACTATATTTAACTGCTACGTTTCGATAGCATCTTTCCCGCATGGGAATTACTAATCTTTCATTTCTGCACTTTTACTCTTATTTCACAGTATACCCATGAACTCCATACTCACTCTGATATTTTGTAGGCGATTATTAACTCTGATATATATGATAACCTACTCCGTACAATATACCTATAACAAGTAAAAAGCATCCTTCCATTTTGCAAGAAATTTTGATACATATGCATCAGTGTACATTACCTTGTTGGCATAATGTCCCTTCAAACCCTCGGTCACATCCAATGTCACAATCACCAGTCGCATGATGACATGCCACACCGTCCTTACATTTACCACAGGTATCGTTACAATTGGCACCATACATTTTTCCGGAGCATACTATAATTCAGTGTGAAGGAAAAGCATCAGTCGGCACATATCAATAGAAAGTAAATGTAACCCATCTATTCATTCACGCGACTCTAATAATTGATTATTTTGAAGTATTTCGGGTACCTAATTATGTTCGGAGGGCGATAACCAGATTCTTAATGATTGGCTACTGTGAATAATAGGGTATGTTCGGCTCCATCATAACCACTGCAAATTAACTAGTTATGAAATATTTTCTGGTATACGCCAAATACACTCACTGACACTTAATAGCAAAAAAAGATAAACTGTAAATGCATTTTGCAAGGAATTGTAATTTTGTTCATTTTTTTTTTTCATTTTTCGTCTTTTTTTTCCATTTGAAATATAATTTGACATATTGTTTCCTATTACTTCTATGTATGTTTTACGTCCCATTTAAGAAATTGTACCCATATTGAAACTTCAATTGATTTAAGGTGAAGTTCCCCTAGGTATTGTGCTTACTGCAAAAATATTTGACTCGGCGCAGAGAATGAGGATGGAA
>CAJDSM010059829.1:0-10117 GCA_903981925.1 Ostrea lurida | reverse complement strand
CGTCACACCAGTCATGTGATGTGAGAACAGTTCTGTAATTTCAAATTATTGGAAAACAGAGTCCGTCGCTACTGGCATATATTTTTTGCAAAAAACGTCTTTCATTTGTCCTTCACAGCTGTTAATATTTTCGTGAGGAGGAAATTCTAGGGGCTCTTGTAGAATATTTACTTGATCCAGCATATATCTTTTTTCAATGTATTGAATGCTTATGTATTATATTTCTTAACTGCACTCAGCAAGAGTGGACATAGTATAATGTTAATCATTTACGGTAGGTCAGTTTGGATGCACCAGATTGCGCATTTCGTCAAATTATGTATCTTCAGTGAATGCTCAAACCGAAATATTGGAAATCCAAAACATGTAATTATAAAATTGAAGAGCTGAAAAATGGAGTGCCAAAAGACTGGAGCAAAATACAATGAAGGGTCAAAGCTATACATAACTTTGAAAGAAGTTTTTAATTTACCCCTGCAATTAAATATTCATCCGTATTTTCAAGTGAGTACTAACAAAGTACATAGCTACTGGGCTGTAGAGACCCTCAGGAACTTACAGTCCACAGGGTCATGTTAATCTTTATAGGTACCAGTTTTGATGCACAGATGCATGTGCATTTCGACAAATTATGTCTCTTCAGTGATTCCCATCTCGTAAGCAAAGTATATATTATTATGTTGGTAACTTTTCTCGAGTACCAAGAGATTTGATGCCGAGCGAAGCGAAGGACCAACTCGAATGGGCAGAGAAAGTTTAAGGTCCATCTCTATACTGCACAAATTTTATAAACAATTATGAAGTTATCTGCCTTAGATCTAAATTGAAATATACAGTATCAATTCAAGCATTTGTAACATGGCAGTAGGTAAAGGTTTACTAAAATCCTTATTTTCATGTTTTGTTTTCATTAAAGTGGGCGATTTCTTTTCATAAATACTTCATTATCTTTTGACTTGTTTCCTTGTGGTAAATGCCCGTACCATATATTAACTGAACTTTTTAAATAAGCTAAGTATTAACACCTTAATGTGTCTTTAAAAATTCATTAGTGTATAGAGGGTCTTTAAACATAATACATGTTCTATATTTGTTTTCCTTCAATTGTAGTATTCCGGATTTCTTCATCAGTCAACATCAATAAAAAAATCATCGGTATTTAACTTGATAAAAGCAATTTCGTATTGGCTGGGTTGACGCCAGGTGAGGAGGTAAAAGCGAGTGGTTTCAAGAATTTTTCCCTGCCCATTCAAAAAATCGTCATCCATTGTTTCCAGAATGTCTGCCAAATCTCTCAGATGTTTTATGTTAAGGTTGAATACCACACCAAGGAAATTTGATGTGAATGAAAAATAGAGGATATGTTAAACAATGTTGTGGAAAATAAAATAGATTCAAATTCACTCCATTTTGTCAAAAAATGCAGTTTTAGTGAGAAGGCAATTTGAAAAAAAATTAAAACCCCTGCTGGAATCGAACCTGCGATCTGCAGTTCAGCAGGCAAATGTGCACTGACCTACTCGGCTAGGCATTTCAAATTTGAAATGAATCTGTAAACAGTCAGCGCTCGTTACAGCGGGGACATTCGATTTACCGACAAATTCATTTTGTTGGTAAACAAATCTGCACACTATTTATATCGCTTGATATGACGACATATTTGTACTTCAGCGGCGGCATTAATTATCGGCAACAAACGTGCATCCGATATAATGGCAGGTTACCAGCGAATGTTAAATGACCCGTTTAAAAGACAATTAACCATCGGCAATATGTACACACTTGATCAAGATTATGTTACAGATAAAATCCCTCGCCACCTTTGCACGAGATAGCCGCCCAGGAAATCTTTGTTTACTGAAACCAAGGACGGGCTTTATCCATGCACTAGTTGTGCTGATGAAAAAACAAAGGAGAATAACTCGTACCGATAAATAACGGCAGATTCGTTATAACGGTAAAATAATCCAAAACAAACGTGGCCGTTGTAACGAAAGCTGACTGTTTACCTGATAGTGATATTTTCATTCCAATTGAAGTCGGCCATTATGACGATGTAGAGATCTACCTCAAGAACTAATTACAATGTACTAATACTGATATTTTCTGGAAAGAATTCTCGTGTTTACTAGATATTGATTCTGTAATTGATCTTGAAAACATATTTTTATTATTCGGACAACCAACAGAAACAAAACAGATATGCTGACTTGTCATTTAAAACATAGCAGCATATTAGTCCAGAAGAAATAGAGAAATTTTCGTCGAAATAGGAACTAATTGCAACAAAGGTTTCTTTCCATTTTTAGATAGCTTGATATGTCCCATAAGACGTTAGGAAGTGTTCAGATGAGGCGTAGCGGACACGTCAGAATGAGAGAGAAAAAGAGGAAATATGCATTGCTCTTTCATATCTATCTTTTGTTCCTGTTGGCCACCTAACTCTTTGTTTGCGGTGTGAAATATGTACTAATGTGCTATACACTAGAGCATTTATTCTCAATTTTAGCTGCACATGTTGTACACTAAACTCCAGACTACTTTTCTTCAACCTGATGAGAGAGTTTACACTGTCTAAAATCATTGATATTCGCACTAATACATGTTATAATTAAGTGTAGCCATCAGCCAAGATCAATCGCTGGTGACCAGATAGCTCAGTTGGTAGAGCACCTGACTAGAGATTCAGGTGGCTCAGGTTCAAATCCCGGTCTGGTCCCTTCCTGTTACATATGGTGCCATTGATCACCCCTGGAATTGCAGGTGAAAGTTCTGTCTGGGGCAATAAGAAGTTCAACCTGGGTTGTGTGTCTTCGAGAACAAAAACAATATAAGGAGGGAGGAGTGTAGCGTTCAGCCGGGTTGATCGCTGGTTGCCAGATAGCCTCAGTTGGTAGAGCACCTGACTAGAGATCAAGGGGCCCGTGTTCAAATCCCGTCTTGGTCCATTGCCATTTTCTCCCTTCCTATTACACTGGGAACAAGTCACTACACAAAATACTGAAATTAGCAAATACAAATTGCACTCATTAAATATCTCTCTTTATTTACAAAAATGAGTAACACATAACAAAAAAGCAGGTTCTCTTTTTCTCCAGTGTCATTTCCACTGTCAGTACTCTTTACATTTTAACTGTCCCCGCCCCCTCTGGGGCGAGCAGGTAACACACTCCCCGGGGGTGCAGAATAACACTTCCTGGGTCACTGCATGTACGGATTTTGTCCGCCTCTTTTCACAGCCTGTACCATTTGGCCATGGTTTTGTGATGCGCGACTGATGGAGTCCGTCAGAGAATCTTCAGCTTCTGTAAGGGCGGGGTCAAAGGTTGTGAACCCAGCTGACCTTTACTGTCTGTAGTGGAGAAGAAAAAAATCAAATATAAGATATATCTTATGGATTGACCAATGAAAGGGCTACATTTGTTATATTATTTCCAAGAAAGCTTGACAAAAATTAGGTAACATCCACCTTAGCTAGTTTGTATGAGACTCACCTTGCTAGTCGTTTAGCCTGTTTAAAATAATTGGCCTCCTCGGCTCTCCGTATCGGGCGAGATTCGGCGCCACATCTTCCAGACGACTGCGACCTCGTTCAGAGTGTCGTTTATGCAGGGACGGTCCAACACCTACAAGGATACATACAAACGGTTATATAACTTTAGACAAGTGGCCTGGGCAGGGCTCAACATTAACATTTGTCCGATTGTCCGTGTCCAGTTCATTTGTGATCGGACAAGTCAATCTCTAAATGCACTTGTCTGATAGGACAAGTAACATTTTAAGCCTCTCCTCTGGCTGACATGAGGAACTAGTCAAAGTTAATTATGGACCTTTATAACATCAACATTCTATTTTGATTAATGAATAAAGCTTAAAGGGCATATGCAATGTATATTTCACAATTTATTTTCTATCTCCAAAACTTAAAAATAAATAAAACAGATCACCAAAACTCCAAAACTGAAGACTTCCAATAATAAAAAATATAACAGTTACAGAAAACGCAAACATCATTCAATCCCTTCAGAATTATTTGATGATGATCACACACCTACTGACAGTGTTTTGAAGTATGTATACGTACAGGTGTATTGCATTTGCTTTCTCTAAAGAGAGGTATTCAGAATTCAAGTATGAATAATTGTGCAAATCACATTCTTCATCAACTGTTATCTTTTCCAAAACACAGGAAAATATGGTCTGATTTTTTCTCAAAGATATTCTAAGGTTACTATGATTTTATTTTAAAATAGATCTATAAAAATAATACAGATAACGAACATTGCGTATGACCTTAAACTTTGTATTACTAAATTTAATATACATCTTGAAAATAAAGTTAACAATAAAACTGTTTGTTCATAGTCGGACAAGAAAATATACATTCGGACAAGCAACGTTTGGTGGCAGCTTGTCCGTTGGACAAGTGGAAATTTAAGTTAACGTTGAGCTCTGCTGGGTTCTGTTTAATGGTCTCCTGAGGACTAGATATTACAGAATAGAAATGTACAGCAAGTGACTCCATCACTCACACATGGAGGATGTCATTTTTTTGTATCTTAAAAGTAATAACTTGGCAAAGTTAACATTGTATTAAACACAATCATAATCCTCAAAAAAAAAACCCATATATACAAAGTCGAGTTGCTCCTATCATGAGGTGTGAAGCACTGATGGTGATGCAAGCTGAAATACACCAGAAAAACACTTGTAACTTTTTAGGAAGGCCAGACAGCTATACGTTCTTATAAACGAAAGGCCAATTTTCACCCCCAAAACAAAAAAAATTAACTAGTTGCTTATTCATTGCAGGCTTCACAACTACAACTATAAGATGCCTAATGTTAGGCCCTCAGACTTTCAATCGAGAGGTTGTGAGTTCGAATCCTGGCCGTGGCGGGCTGCGTTGTGTCCTTTGGGAAAGCACTTTACATGAATTTCTCACTCCACCCAAGATAAAACGGGTACCTGGGCTATAGACAGGGAAAGATATTGTCAGGAATGTTAGTGTTCTAGCGCTGTATAAACCAGCAAGGCTTGCACTGAGAAGGTTCGGATTGTTACTGGTCTGCTGGGTAATAAATGTAAAGCGCCTGGGTACCACATGTAGGTAGATAAGCGCTATATTAAAAACCAATCTTATTATTATTCATTATTACATTCATACCACTGTTTGAGAAAGGCCAAAACACTGCACATCTTTGAATCTTGTAACACCCATCAACCTAGCTGCAGAACTGTAGCGTTATGGACAGTCAAAAATATAAAAACCATAANTAATCTTGTAACACCCATCACCCCTACTCCAAAAGATAAAGTGTAAAATAAGTACAGCTACGCTTTTATTTATTTTTCTATGATAAAATTGATATATCAATCGGAATCTGATAGCTCAAAATTTTGGACAATATCTTCCTTTTCATCAATGTCATCTTCTTCACTACCGTTACTGCTCCCATCCCCTTCTTCCTCCATATCATCATCATCATCATCATCATCATCATCCTGCTCATTATCCACTGAATCATCATCTGCAGGGTCTTCACTTGCAGATTCTTCATCTCCAGACCTTGCTAGTATCTCAAGCTCATCACTATCAAAGTCACTGATAAAGTATAAATACAGCAAAATTAGACACTATTGACATAAATGTACAAACAGACTAGCATAGAGCAGAAAATAATGGCCAATAATTGTATATATAAGTGTATGTCAGTGAAACAAACTTGTCTAAAAACTGGAAAGTTGAGGTGACATATAAAAGCAAGTCTTAACTTCATCTTGTCACAGGTGTGTTCATCGTGTGAAACATAAAACATCAGTAAGTTAAGAGCTGTTGTTTGTACTGCAGTTAGTGACTGTCTCTGCCGAGCTGATGGTTTATCAGGATGTTAGTTTGTTTGTTACCTGTAGTCCTGACTGTCGTCTGAGCTGTCTCCGGGACTGGTCTTCGGTTTTTTAGCAGGTCTTTCATCCTTTGGTAGAAACCTACCATAACAATTCAAAGTTAAATTTACACAGCACTGACTTTAGCTCAAGCAGTGTTGTCTCTAAGACCAAGCAGTGGAAATGAGGCCAGAGGTTTGCTTGTTGTTTCTAAAACCCAAGCAAAGGAAATGGGCCTAGAGGTTTGCTTGTTGTGTCTATGACCCAAAACAGGGAAATGGGGCCAGAGGTTTGTTGTGTTGTGTCTATGACCCAAACAGGGAAATGGAACCAAAGGTTTGCTTGTTGTATCTATGACAAACAAAGGAAATGGGCCAGAGGTTTGCTTTGTTGTGTCTATGACCCAAACAGGAAATGGGGTCAGAGGTTTGCTTGTTGTGTCTATGACCCAAACAGGGGAAATGGAACCAGATGGTTTTGCCATGTTTTTTAACCCAGGCAGGGGAAGTGGAGCCAAAGGTATAGTGTTATTCCAAGATCCTTTCCGGGGAAATGGGGCTAAATGTTTGCTGTGTTGTTTCTGACTATTCACTAATCTGTACCAAATCTGATTGGTACATTCACCATTTTTCCACATCAACATTTGCTAAACCAGATAAAGTACAACCCTATCAGTTTTCGCCTTCTGCATTCAGTCCGTTTTACCTAGTCTCGTCTTCACTGTCAGACTCTCCATCAAACAAGGCACTGAACTCTTTCTTGTCTTCGTCTGTGGCTTTAACAGGGCCCCTTTCTCTCTCAATCCTAGGCATTTCATCCACCCCAACAATCTGCAAAAAAGATCAAAGAAAAAAACTCTTAAATAATCTTGCCATTAATCAGAAGGTTATTATCTTCAGTTAGTTATTGGTGTTCAGATCAATTTATGTCACTGTCTGAGCATTTTAATGAGTTTAATTAAAATTGTCTGGCTATCTATTAGTGTCAGGAAATTGTCTGGGCTATCTAATAGTGTCAGGAAATTGTCTGGGCTTCTGGAGCTGTCATGATATTGTATGGGCTATCTGATGCTGTCATGATTTGTATGGGCTATCTGATGCTGTCATGATATTGTATGGGCTGTCTGATGCTGAATGATATTGTCATGGGCTAACTGACTGGTTAATGATGATTGTTATGGGTAACTGATGTTGCGAAATGATATTGTATGGGCTATCTGATGCTGTCATGATTTGTATGGGCTATCTGAGCTGCATGATATTGTATGGGCTGCTGATGCTGTTCATGATAATGTATGGGCTATCTGATGCTGTCATGATATTGTATGGGCGGCTTGATGCTGTCATGATATTGTATGGCTGTCTGATGCTGTCATGATTTGTATGGGCTATCTGATGCCTGTCATGATATTGTATGGGCTATCTGATGCGACATGATATTGTATGGCTGTCTATCTGTCATGATATTGTATGTGCTATCTGATGCTGTAATGATATTGTATGGGCTATCTGATGTCATGATATTGTATGGGCTATCTGATTTGTCATGATAATGGTATAGGCATATCTGATGTCATGATATTGTATGAGCTATCCGATGCCATCATGATATTGTATGGGCTATCTGATGCTGACATGATATTGTATGGGCTATCTGATGTCATGATATTGTATGGGCTGTCTGATGTCATGATATTGTATGGGCTGTCTGATGTCATGATATTGTATGGGCTATCTGATGCTGTCATGATATTGTATGGGCTATCTGATGCTGTCTGATGATTTGTATGGGCTATCTGATGCTGACATGAATATTGTATGGGCTGTCTGATGCTGTCATGATATTGTATGGGCTGTCTGATGCTGTCATGATATTGTATGGGCTATCTGATGCTGACATGAATTGTTGGGCTATCTGATGCTGACATGATATTGTATGGGCTGTCTGATGCTGACATGATATTGTATGGGCTGTCTGATGCTGACATGATATTGTATGGGCTGTCTGATGCTGTCATGATATTGTATGGCTATCTGATGCTGTCATGATATTGTAATGGGCTGTCTGATGCTGACATGATATTGTATGGGCTATCTGATGCTGTCATGATATTGTATGGGCTATCTGATGCTGACCATGATATTGTATGGGCTATCTGATGTTGTCATGATAATGTATGGCATATCTGATGTCATGATATTGTATGAGCTATCCGATGCCATCATGATATTGTATGGGCTATCTGATGCTGACATGATATTGTATGGGCTATCTGATGTCATGATATTGTATGGGCTGTCTCAGGGTTGAAAATTCTTTAAGCCCGACGCCCGGGACTTATCAAATTGTACTCGGCTTGCCGTTTTTTCAAAGAAAAAAGTCCGACGGCTTAGCTCTTTCTGAAATAAATATTTTCCATAAATGTTAAAAAGATTTCTCTTCCAATCTTTTTCTTTGGCTTTTAAAAATATCTATAAACACTTTTTAACTGCTTTAAGTTTTAGAACTGAAATTACACATCCTTGAAGATTGAGTCTTTAGTCGAAGCTGCGCTTGATGAGAATCGTTTTAACAGAAACAGAAGTCAAGCGTCAGAAATGATCATTTTTCGTTGTTTACAAAGTCAAGCAAAATGTCCTTACTAACCTAACTCGAATAATTCCAAGCCCTCAATGGATCATCTCATGTTCTCTATGACTTATGAGCGATCGTTAGTGAGCGGAATAGGACAACTGAATTATTTGGTAATACTGTACTTGACCATAATTTTACATTTACATGAAACGGAAAGCGGCCTATCAAGATGACGACAAATCTAGAAGAAAGTTTAGAGGCAAGGAACCACTCCCCTCCCTTTGAAGAAAGATTTGAAATATGAAAGGGAAAAGTGGATACGGAACTTTTTATCCTCTTGGTTGATGAATTTCATGGCGAGAATGCTTATTTCATATGATGGATTGCAAATACTATTTGATAGAGAGTTACTCTGGAATAGCCTCTACAGCATTTTGGTTTTTGTTATACTTTAGAACTTGGACTTGGCAAAAAAGTTTCTGGGCTTTAGGATTAAAAAATAGAAAAAGCCCAGGGCTTAGGTCTGCTTCAAAAAATTTCAACCCGCTGTCTGATGTCAGATATTGTATGGGTGTCTGTGTCATGATGATTGTATGGCTGTCTGATGTCATGATTTGTATGGGCTATCTAATGCGTCTGATATTGTATGGGCTAACTGATGCTGTCATGATATTTATGGGTATCTGATGCGTGACATGATATTGTGGCTATCTGATGCTGAACTGAATTTGTATGGGCTAAACTGATGTTGTAATGATATTGTATGGCTAACTGATGTTGTCATGATATTGTTGGGCTATCTGATGTTGTCATGAAATTGTATGGGCTAACTGATGTTGTATGATTATTGTGGGCTATCTGATGCTGAACATGATATGTATGGGCTATCTAATGCTGTCATGATATTGTATGGGCTATCTGATGCTGTCATGATATTGTATGGGCTAACTGATGTTGTAATGATTTGTATGGCTAAACTGATGTTTGTCATGATATTGTATGGCTATCTGATGCTGATATGATATTGTATGGCTATCTGATGCATGTCATGATAAATGTATGGCTATCTGATGCTGTCATGAAATTGTCTGGGCTATCTGATGTTGTCATGATATTGTATAGGCTAACTGATGTTGTAATGATATTGTATGGGCTAACTGATGTTGTCATGAGTAGATGTATGGGCTAACTGATGTTGTAATGATATTGTATGGGCTTATGATGCTGACATGAATATTGTATGGGCTATCTGGTGTTGTCATGATATGTATGGGCTATCTGATGCTGTTATGATATTGTATGGGCTGTCTGATGCTGTCATGATATTGTATGGGCTATCTGATGCTGTCATGATATTGTATGGGCTGTCTGATGCTGTCATGATGGTGTATGGGCTATTTGATGTTGTCTGATATTGTATGGGCTATCTGAGCTGTCATGATATTGTATGGGCTATCTGATGCTGTCATGATATTGTATGGGCTATCTGATGCTGTCATGATATTGTATGGCTATCTGATGCTGTCATGATATTGTATGGGCTATGTGTGTTGTCATGATATTGTATAGGCTAACTGATTGTTTGTAATGAATTTGTATGGGCTTTCTGATATCATGATATTGTATGGGCTGTCTGATTGCTGTCATGAATTGTGTG
>CAJDSM010059827.1:1039-11847 GCA_903981925.1 Ostrea lurida | reverse complement strand
CAAGTTCTCTGCTTCTATCCATCACTATTTTCTAGGAATGTATTATTTACATCAATAAAAAAAATAAAAAAGGACATGAAAAGGGGACATGAATAACCTGGAAAAAAGGGGACATATTATAGTTGAATAGTTTATAGTATAAAATGGCGAAGTAACAAAGCATCAAACGCAATCATAGTCCAAAAAACACATACAAAATCGAGTGTAGGGCAACACGGACCTCGACGAAAGCGAAGGCAGGATCAGGTGCCATGGATGAGTAAGCTCCTCTGCTGACCGGTCACACTCGCCGTGAGCCCGCAGTCGAAACAAAGTAAACGGGGTTACCCGTCGTCAAATCTAGTATGGAAAATGACAGTCTAACAAAGGGTATGAAACAAATCAGTCAACATATGATTTAGTGATAATTTGTAATCGCAAACAAGGTCATTATAGCGACCGTAGAATTTGCGAAATGATGACTTTAAACGAGATTTGTTATTAACCCTGCAACATCAACTTTTCGGTTCGTAGTTGGCCTCGCTTTAAAAAAATCATCATACGCATGGCATGCCCTTGCGTATCGAATCAACTGAGAGACATACACACCATAAGCAGGTGATAGTGGTACATTACTACACAAAAAAGGAAAGTTGACAATTGCAAAGTCAAAGTCATCACGTTTATTCATATAATGTAGTTGTCAGTTTGCCATTAGAGTCAATATTAAGTAAAATATCCAAATATGAAGTCCATTATTGTTTTTATCATTTCAGGGGGAATGAGCCATCTTTATAATGGCTGACTTCCGTTCAAAACATGGATGAAAATATCACTGTCAGTGTTATTTGTAAATTCTTTTCAAATTTAAATGCCTAGCTGAGTAGCTCAGTAAGTTAGCACGTTACCTTCTGAACTGCAGGTCGAGGGTTCTATTCCAACGGGGTTTTTAGTTTGTGGGTTTTTTTAATTGCTTTCTACTAAAATTGGATATTTTGACGAAATAGAGTGAATTTGATTTCTTTTTCAAAACATTGTATAACATATCCTATACTTTTCATCCACGTCAAATTTCTCTAGTGTATCATTCCACCTTAAATACTTTTAACTCTGAAGGCAATATTTTGTATGGAAAAGCACAACAAAGGGTTTGAACAAACCACTCTTTAGCTTCAAATGTAAATATTTCTTTTCTTCAATACACTAATCGGCTATCAGTACTTTAGCGGACATTATAACAGGAACTTATACTGCCTCGCTAGTGAGCTAGCTTTTCTGGCGATCTTTTGATCACGCAAGTTAAGCCACAGCGAGCGTGGTCAGCACCTGGATGGGTGACCACTACATGTTATAATACTTTCATTACTTTGATTTGTAATTGCATTCATTACAAGACCGCATCAAATAATACATTCATATGTTAATAGAATTGTTAAGATATACAACATCGTCTTGATGTCTGAAAATGTTAATATCAACAAAATACTTTTGATTGCCTTGCTGATAATGGTTAGTTGAGAATATAAAGGCAACGATAACGAACATTGATCAATCTCGTAAGTCCAAACTAGTATACAAAACAAGAATTGGGCAAACGTAGACCCTTAGACACACCAGAGGGGGATCAGTGCCTAGGAGGAGTAAACATCCCTTGTCAATTGGTCACACTCGCCGTGAGACCATTGTCTTGATCAGGTAAACAGAGTATTCCGTCGTCAAAATTAGCGTATAAGAAACGACTTCAATCGCAGTGAAAAGAATCAGACAACATTTGGCTCAATGCCTGGTCATACTGGTAAATTAAATCCTTATAACGACCATAGATTTTGCGAAATGCTGACTTTACAATGTTGTATTGTCACCTGCAGCACTGTCGATAGGGGGTTAAAGTTCAGCAGGGGGGGGGCAGAATATTATTCAATTACTTGCTAATAAAAATGCATTTTATGACTAAATGGAATAAATTTGAGAGACATCTAATTAGAATTAGATTTTTGATCCGTTCACATAGCAATATACGTGAGCTGATCAAAGATTTTATTTGAATTAGATTGAAGCCTTCGTTTTTGTCGAAAGTCCTTGTTGCCCTACACTCGATTTTGTATGTGGTTTATTTTGGACTATGATTTTGTTTGATACATTGTTACCTTGCCATTTTATATTGATTTGGAAGTTTTCAATTTCAAGATATTTGACAAATCTTACAGTTTTCATCTACATCAAAATTCCTAAGATATGAAATACATTGCATTGAACTACTTTAAACACGACACATATATTTGGGGACCTCTGACCCAGTGTTTTCGTTAAATGGGGTACGTCAACAATATGTACATACACTATTGATAACATTTCGTCCGTTTGCCGTCCGTTATCTCTCAATGTGAAATGTAAGGTGAACCTTCGTGTTTGTTATTCAGATCATCAGTTATAGTTGTGACAATACAAAAAGGCGAAGTTAACATTGTGTCAAACGTAATCATAATCCAAAGAAACATATACAAAATCGAGTGTAGGGCAACACGGACCTCCGACAAAAGCGAAGGTAGGATCAGGTGCCATCAAATTGTACATTAAAATGCACAAAAATGGATAAATTTCCTATATTTACGTAATTTGTATCCACTGTCTGAACATTCAATCTTTACTGCTATGTAAAGGCAAAGATAAAGAACAGTGATCAATCTCGTAAGTCCGTGAGATAATACAAAAACAAGAGTTGGGCAAACACAGACCCCTGAACACACCAGAGGTGGCATCAGGTGCCTAGGAAGACTAAGAATCTCCGGTTTACCGGTCACACTCACAGACAAAGACAATACTGCTACAAACTTCTTCTTCCAATTGAGTGGAGGGCTCTCTCTCTCTCTCTCTCTCTCTCTTCCTCGCTCTCTCTCTCCTCTCTCTCTCTCTCATCTCTCTCTCTCAAGAGCATTGTCTGTTGAATCAAAAAACATATCTCATGTAACCAAAAACATACTCCTCATGTAACCAAGCCAGAGGACTAAGCCAAATTGCGCAAAGGATCAGAGTTATGTGGAAGGGAGAGTATTCTTTAATTGTTGAAATAAATCTAATTCTACCACTACAACTAAAAATATATATAATCCGTATTTACAAGTTCGTAACAAAGCACACTAGCTACTGTCTTAGAGACCCCTCGGGGAACTAACAAATCCACCGAACAGAGGCCTCGACCAGGGTCAAATGTAATTCTTATACGGTACCAATTTTATTTACAAGATGTGTATTACCTGTTCGTGGTACTATTTGTGTGTGAAACAGACATCACCTTTATGTAAAGCAAAGAGTAACGACCCAACGATCAATGTCGTGAGTCCAAATAGAATACAAAAACAAGAGCATGGGCAAACACGTTGACCGCTGGACACACCAGAGGTGAGATCAGGTGCCTAGGAGGAAGCATTCGCCCGTTGACCGGTCCACCGCCGTGAGCCCATAGTCTTGATCAGGTAAACAGAGTAATCCCGTAGTCAAATCACTGTATTGAAAAACGCTTAACAAATTGTTTAGAAAACTCATTAGACTTAATTAGTTTTAACTAAATTGCCACGTTATTCTGTTCTAGTTTGTTGGTCTGTATTGCCTGTTTATAGTTTTTGTCTTCAAATTGTTCGCAGATATTTTGTTTTGGACTCAATTTACAACAAAGAATGTTCCACGAGAACACCCGCGCTTTATTTCGTTTTGTATTTTACTGCTTTCCCGGCCCCAAGTGAACCTTATAAACAAATAACTCATCCCTTAATAATTTCTATACCGTGCACTAAAGTTCTTTTGAAAAAACTAGTATATTATATATAAGCACTGCCGTATTTTCTTTCGTTTAGGCTCATCGGACGAAAGTTTCTAACGTACCTTACTATCTTTACTAAAGTGCTTTGGGACTTCCCATTTGAAGAAAGAAACTCTCTCCATCAGTAATTTCTGACAACAGTTCTATATCGGCCGAGGGAGCGGCCGAACTTATGTGATTGTTTTCCAAAGTGGTATGGGGAATAAAGGAGGTGTTTAGTGTTCAAAGAAACTGAATTATCAAGAATATTAGTAAAAGTCTGGAATAAAGAGTTTTAAAAATATGTATAAATCAAAATATGAATTACACTGTTATCAATGCGTTGTATTATTCATTATTCAACGGATATTATGAATTCCGACTTAAACAAGTACTCCCCCAAGTGCCAGGTGTATAAAATATAGAAGCAATTCATATGGGCTCTCTAGATTATTAATTCAGTTATTTGGTTTGAACATGCGTGACTTAAAATATTTTAATTTTGTATATTTTATTGCTGCATTGCGTTTAAATCTCAATCTGCAAGCCAAATTTACAAGTCAGTACATCCAGTCCAACAATGATATCCGCCCATAATCATGTGACACAGTCCGGGATGCCTTTCAACTAAACACCGATGTTTCTGCATATTTTTAAACATCCAAAATCACATGATTGATTATATTTGTCCATTTTTCTATCTGCATGCTTGATGCGTTTACATTTTAGAAATCAAATCTCAACGCAAATCTAACTGCCTGATTAAAAATGGCCACAGAGTTGAAGGGCATGAGACAAATATAGGGGAGGAAAAGGTATATATGTTGGTCGTTTGAAATAAGTCATTAGTTACGGACCAATTTTTATGCACCAAGATGCGCATTTCGAACAAATTATGTCTACTTCAGTGATGCTGAAACGAAAATGTTGGAAACTCCGAAACCATGAAAGTAAAACTTTATAAAAGTGACAATAGATAACTAGAATCTATTTAATTTTTTTAGCGGCCCGATCTTGATCTTTGCATCAAAATTATCTTTTAACATTCGTAGTATACACCACCTATAGTTGTTCAGGAGTTCTTCTCATGTTATATTTGTAAAGATTATCTTGAATGAACCTGAATCGGTTATCTTTGAGGGAACTTTTTCTTCAATTTCATTCATTCTCCACCGGTACCATTTTACAAAGTGGTGAGACTTAAATCATAGATATTTTGGCCAACTTTGTTACAGACATAGTGAACGGGAGTATCGCTAAAAAAAAAAAACTGTATTTAAAAGTATAAAGAGTCCATTTAATTCTTAGGAATCTTCATACAATTTCGAGAAAATTTCTAGTGGATCGAAGTGCCAGGCGATTGGTGCAGATTTTGTGCCCGAATTGCTCAAAAAAGGTGAGTAAAAGCATGAAATTTTGGCATTGGCGGGTAGCTTAGATCATTACAAACATTTTCAGAAGTGGACCCAACTTCGAAAAATCCAAAGTGGGCAATGCGGCCATTTTTGAAAAAGCGTTATATACCAAAATGATAAAAGTAATATTTGATGGTTTAAAGTGATTTATCAGTTAAGAAAGGAAAAACTGGTATTTGTAATAACATCCGTTTTGAATTTTCACATCAAACATAAATGATTGGACGAAAAACAATCAATATTCAATTTGGCGGCCTCTTGGAAAAATCCTTGAAATCTAAGATAATAATACTCATAGATCTAAAACTTGCTCAACTATTATTTGAATAAACAGATTAATGATCATTTAGTCCATATCACCTGCTCTATGGTGTGATATATCTCCAAGTTGATTCGATACGCAAGAGCGATGCTATGCCTTATGCGGACTTGTTAACGCGAGGCCAACTGACTAACAAAAAAGTTGATGCTTGCCAGGGTTATAAACGGAATCTCCGTTTAAAGTCATCATTTCGCAAATTCTTACGGGTCGCAACTATATAATACTTTGTTGGCGATTACACAATTATCACTAAGTCATATTTGACTGATTGTTTCATACCCTTTGTTGAGACTGTCATTTTCCTACTAGATTTGGACTACGGTAATCCCGTTTACTTTATTTCGACAAAGGGCTCACGGCGGTGTGACCGTCAGCAGAGGAGCTTTTCCCCAGGCACCTGATCCTACCTTCGCTTTTGTCGGAGGTCGTGTTGCCCTAACACGTCATTTTGGTATATGTTTTGTGGATTGTGATTACATTGACACAATGTTAACTTCGCCTTTTTTTTTAGAAATGATTAACCAATTACTCTCTCTCACATTTTCAAACATTCGTCATAGTGCTACCAGATAAATTGGTGCATTTGTTAACGACAGTGTTACAATATTTCACAAGGAACAACCATATATATCGGCCAGTGTTTATGAGGACACATCATCTTGATTTTGGTTCACTTAAATAATCGCACTATCCGACTACGGCGAGTGAGGTATCTGGTGTGTGTGTCCACGACAGCGCGATCCTCCCCTCTGAAGTGGCATGTGATACCCCACGTCTTCTTCCTTGTCGAGTTCTGAGGGAGCTGTGTTACCGGTCAAGACCTGTCTGAGATTTCAGAACACCCCATGCCACATGTGCCCTCTAGGGTTGCTCTGCTTTAATGCACCGTGCGTGTTCTCCCGATGATGAGACTGTCAATCTGCGCTTCGTTTCTTGGTTCCTGGTCGCGGCCGTCGGCCGGTTATGCTCCCATAGACCCGCCCTTCGTGTGTGACACTTTAGCATGCATACCCTGCGGGAGTTAAAAGAACTACTCCGAGTTCCTACACTGCGTAAACCCCATACCATCATGCTATGATTCCTACGACGCCTTACCAGAGTACTGTGGTCACTATTATCACCAGTCTCCCAGTAGCTCTAGTGAGCGGACCCAACATAGCAATCTGCGTACTGCCCTAGTGCGCCACTACACTCAAGCCTGCCCAGCCGGAAATTAGGGTGGAACGGCAGGAGATTTCTTGAGGCCAGAGAGGCAACAGCACCTGAAACTGACAGTATTCCCAGTGTCAGCGTCCTAACGTATGTCAGGCTTACCCCATTTTCCACCATGGAGCGCACACACGTTACTGCCCGTTCTCTGACGCATATTTACCAGTAGAAGAGGAAGATTCTCGAATGAAATGCATAGCTGATAAATGATCGTTCTCGATACATTATAGCTGGTGCGAAATCCCCAGTGGACGGTAAGATGAGCAACATAATCACTCTTTTTCGCTCCAGAGGGAGCCGCCGGTGACTATTACACGCTGCTACTGGATATCTCAAACCAACCTCAGTCTTGGAGAAAACGTGGGAAAATTCGACGCGAGATGTAGCGGGTCCTCAGCGACCAGAACATAACTCACCAGCTTATTAATTAACTTGCAGTTCGGCCACCCAAGTAGTGAGGACCTCTGAAAGAGATGGCAGAGAACATGCTCCAACTATTGGCAATCGGGCAATCCCGACGGCAAACCTAGTTATCCCAAGCCATTGTCATACGTGTATATGAGAGCAGAGGCACGTGTGCAGGGTTTTATGCCCGTAGGGGCAGACCAATCTTATTCCAAACACGATCTCTGTTGTCGGATGCTGTATTTCAACATTCTCGCCGGAGTTCCCTCAAAGCCGGAAATAACTCCAAAGGGTTAGCATAAAGGGACCTTCTCCAGACCCGGATTCCAGGAACATTTTCGGAGAGAATTGTTGGACAGAATACAGCACATGTAGCTTTCTTCGGGGAAATGTAAATGTTTCCCAAGGCGTTTCACCATCGACACCTGCCTTCAGATGCAGACTTTCCCAATTGTATTAAGTGTAGCCAAAGCGGGGGTTGAATCTTGAAGAGTGATTCTATGTCATCATCTGTACTTGCAATGGACCTATTGTCAGGAAAAACCTTCTCGCTGCCAAGAATCAATTGGTGTGCTCACTTAGGGAAGATGGGTGTACTTGTCTCGGCAGGCACCGACGCTCCCACCCGGGCCCAGGACAAGCCAGGCGAAGCACCCATCAGCGGCCGCCTCTCAGCCTAACCGGGCCACCTTTATCTCGAGCGTATCATACGCCTCTCTTCTCTCAGCAGATTCTCGCTCCTCCTCAGTCGCTTATATTAACCGATCATCATCACGCTCGCGCATAATCGGTTAATAACCTCGTGACTATGTACACAAACATAGTTATAATTGTTCGCATGTTTAGAACATGCATTAAGAATTTATGTTGTAGTCTATCTAAATATAACTAGACATGAGTTATATTAAACAGTATGTTTTCTTGTATTGAGATTTACAATTAAGTACTTGGCATAATTTTTTTGGGGGGGGGGGGGGGCACTTACTATATACCGATAGATAGGGATGTGCCGCTGGATAGGTAGCCTTTTCCAGCTAGGAAATATATTTGACAAGGTATAAGAAATCACCATGAAATATATTGATAAGTTTATGTTTACTCAATTTGTATTATGAAATGGCCTTCTAAGTTGATCCGCCGCAGGCTTTGCAGTTCTTGTTTTGTTTCATATGGGAAAAGGTTTCACCATGCTGTGAACAGGAAATTTATAAAAAAGGGTAGTCACCGCACGCAATTCTCTCACTGACATCTTGATTATTATGAAAAGCGTGTGGTGGGGCTCTCAAGAACGGCAGCGGGCCATACTACATCCACCCAAAATTCTTACTGAACGCATCAGGTGGCCGCCTCCCTCCTCACCTCCGGCCGGTTCCACACTCCGCCCGCCCTCCCCACCAAGCCTTCGGGGCGAACTATTATCTGGGCTACTCGAAATTACAAATATAAGTATTATAGACAACAAAGCTCTGTCGGCGATTTTTCTAGTTGACTTCATGCGTTTAGTTAGGTTTGAGTGGTAGGGATTGCGTGGATGTCTTCCGCTGACCCTAGTTGTCCACCTCTTGTTACAGGGTAATTCTTAACATTGTCAGCATATTTGAATCATTGAGTTAATTGCACACATATTTATTTACACATCCACGATAATTGACTCTCTCTAAGATACTCCTTTGTATTTTTGCTTCCGATCGATTCTGTGCTTCTCGAGGGCGATGCTAACAAGGGCAAAGCGCCCAAAAAGCTGACGAACTTACCTTGAAAACTAACGGGTTTCTTTGCTCTAGAGTGAATTGAGCCTTGCTCCAAATACATTCGTGCATTTTCCGAGTGGATGCCGCCTTCCACCTTGGACGTTGCCAACTCGGCGAGTTCTACTACGACCGATCTGAGTGTCACTCAACAGTCTTTTAATATGTGTTCTGCCTCTCCCTTCCCCCCCCGCCGCCCCCCCCCCACCTCATCCCCTCTATTACCACTCTCCCTTGGACACAAGATTAATCTTGTTTTGATGTTGAGCCTTGTGACATTATTACATAGTTCATTACTCAGCAACCAACCCACATTATTTTCAAGGTTGTATTCGATAACAATGGGTCAATATTTAAAACGTATAATATAATTATGTATATATTATATATATATCGATTCTTGCTGTTGTTAGGACCGCCACCTGCTTCCAGTTCAATCTGTGATTACTTTCAACCATTCTATTCATATACCCCTCCCACCCATCATAAAGTGAATTTGCTGTGTTTCGATTACCCAAGCACTCACCAGACCGTGTACACAAGATTTCTATCTAACAATGTACCTGACAGTAACTGTCTTAATGCGACAACTTTCCTTGTTTTTCAATCTCTAAATCCTTTGATGGCATTTAGAATATTATTCGAAATCTCCACGATAGGGAAATTTTTAAAATGGTTGCCCTTGCTTCTTTGAAGAACCAGATTGTGTAGTAAATTAGGTGGTAAAATTAGACTAATTAGTTGTCCAACTGTCCATTGCATTGCTTTAATTTATTTTTTAACCCAATTAGTAAATACTGACAGTTGATTTACATGTACATGTTAAGTAAACAAAATAGTTTTTAATTATCGTGGAATATGGTTTCATTCCTGTTGATGCAAGGCCAAATTTTTACGTACTGAATAAAAGCGGGGGGAAAAATTCCAACCCCCTACCCTACATTATGTTCAAGGTGAATTGGAAACACAGCTAAGTACTAGTCTCTGTAAAATCATGCAAAATCGAAAAAAAATTGGCATATCCGTACCTGGGGGAGTGATTTCCTTAAAACCGAGGCAAATTGCCTTTGGAGACCTTTAATAACCGCCACGGTAGACAGCCTGTAACCACCTTATATCCATTAGGTTGTCGTTTGATTGCATTAAAAAATTTCACTTCAATTGTCCACCAAAATAGTTATGTACAAAAAAATATCAATTTTTGGTATATATTTGCATTTCCGTATATACTTCCTATGGAATACTTCCAATTTCAGTTGATGATTACGAAAATTATCGAAAAATAGAAAATTACACAATAAACAGGTTTAAATCTAAAGGATTTTTTTCAATGTTTCAAGAGAGAGAACATGTTTTACAAACTATTTGGAATTATGAATACAGCCAGAGGTTACGATTAATGATCGTGCAAATTTCGTGGTTTTAAAATATTTCCCTTACGTGACTCTTATTGTATTGGAAGGGTAGGATTTCGTATGACAACCATAAATACAACAGTGCGGGGGTAAAGTCAATCGCTCGGGCAGTCGCAGGCGACCACACAAATGCAACGTTTCGCTTTCTATTAAAATGCGCAATTTGCCATTAGCGGATTTGGAAATGGTATTTAATTGTGTTGCATGTTTAAAGACTGTAATAAGTATGTGTCGGGTCAATTACGGTTCTCAAACGTTTTCAACGTTTTCAAACGATTGATAAAACGCCCGTTGACAGATGTTTGTGAGTCAGTTGGCAATCGGCTATTATTTCAGCCCAGTTCAGGGGTTTTTTTTTTTAACTGTCTTGTCCGATACCATCGCAATTTATCTGGATTAAACTTTGGAGAGAGGAAACGATGATGCCTGTCTGTGCTTCCATAGTCCCAGTGTCTAGACAACGTTGTAACAGTTCATGGATTAGCCTGAGGCCATGAGCGCAGTTTATGCGCTCATGAG
>CAJDSM010059817.1:3213-13517 GCA_903981925.1 Ostrea lurida | reverse complement strand
ATCTTTTGAATTTAATTACACTTGTTAGATTTTCTTAAAAGGAAATCATAATATATAATAACGGTAAAAAATGTGGACCAACGAGATCTGCATGGTGAAAAAATGTAAACAACTCAGACGGAGAAATAAGCCTAAAAGAAGATTTACGACGTAGTCCTTGCAAACTGGGGTGCTATTTCTACCTACAATGGAAAAAGGAAAGACCTCATAGTGGGCTGCGATCTCCTAATACATGGAAGTTAAGAATTCAATAATAAAACTCTGAACATGTTTGTAGCTAATAGACCTTTATATCCGACGTATTGTCTTGTAACCTCTCGTAAAAGTGCAAAAAATGACTAATGGATGTATATGGGAATTACACAATTGCATATTATTGATTAAATGCATATGGTTAGAATACGTATAACTTAGATTGTTCACATATAGAGAAAAAGGACCATGTGTATACATCGCAAAACAATATAACGTACTATGCGAATGCCTACATTCTCCCCGGCGACCTGGTTATGTTGTGTTTTTCCATAGGTGGTTAAATATCCAAATAATAATTTAAGCACACAAGATGTTTTTTGTTCCGGTTCAGTTGTATCTTTTTGCTCTCAATGTTTGTTAATTACGATGTGACATAGAAAGCAAATAACTTTATTAGATGTCGTTATACATAGAAAAAGAAAAATCGCGAAGGAAGATTTGAATTTTTATCGTAAAGATACAGATTATGACTACTTTAATGTTATATGTCGTTATAGAGTGGAAATTAATAAAAAATAATGTCAAGCGACATGAATATACTTTTTACAATCATATGTCGCAACGCTGCAAATGCCATCGTAATGCACTTAAAGAGGTTCTATGACGTGAGGGTTTAAAGTTATATGTCTAAATTTTGTTTTTAGTGGAGAACGTCATATTTTTGATTTCTACATTGAAAGAGCAATAGGGAAATTATTTATAAAGAAAAGCGGAATTCTACTGCTTGTATTATCGACACCTAAGTTGTTTATCTGGGGAATCACAATGATCGCTTATCTTGCACTAACAATTTATTAAAGATTCTATTCATTTTAAACCATTCGTTGTTGGTGTTAAACAAAACAATTTTATTAGGATATTACAGATCAACTTTTTACATGAAAATAGTAATTACATAATTAAATGTTGTCTTCTTACAAAATACAGGATACTTATAAAAAAAAATGATTTGATTTATAATGTAAATGGATTAATAAATTTAATGACCCTCTTTGATCACACCTTGATAATAAATTGTGAGAGAAACTCATGGATATATTCGAATTTCTGAGAGTTAAAAAATCCATTTTTAGGATGTTGTATTGCCAATTACTTAAAATTACGGTATAGTCTTTACTCAATTATTAAAATAAAACTTTTTAAAAAGATAGAAGGAATTGTGCGGTCCAGATTTTTTGAAAATATTGGCCAAAATACCTGATCTTTTTGCACAGAATTGCTCGAGTGTATTTTGAATTGGGAACTTTTAAACAATATGTATTCCTGTTTGTGATCAGAATAGTACCTTAAAGCAAACTTAAATCAATAACAATGTTCTGGACTACTAAATCCAGTCTCATCTACCTCGGTATCTTTTAATTGTTGAAACTCGTACTAATCTGAATAGGGGTATAAACACACTAGAAGTATATAGGATGAAATATGTAGAACTGTGAGAATCGTGTTTGTTTTATTAATTTAATCCTTCCTGCTCACAAAAGTAGTAGTCCCTACCGTTCAAATTCCCTTTTCAAAGTCATCGGAATTGTCTACACAAAATTTTTTCAAACTGGACAGGGTTCAGTTGTAAATATGTAATATGTTTGCACCGATGGGGTCGTATTTAACCTAGGAATACTTATGTGATAGCCGTCGTGCGGAGATATGTCTCAAAAAATCAACCTTAAATAATTTATGAGGATAAAATTGTTCACATTCACGGTTTTGCATCACTCATCCGGCCCTTGAAATGTGCTATTTAGTAGTGGTCATCTCTTGATGCGTTTCACTCGTGCTAAATAAGTTTTTGCGTTACCATTCTCGCCGCCTCGCGTCTCTTGCAGGACGTCGCAATACAGGGAACCACGGAAATGGAATTGTACTACAAATCGTTCAGAAATCGTTCAAATCTTGATGACATCTTTGCGATCGTTCCATACAAAAACAAAGGAAATTAGCTTATGAAAAATATACATCATGGAATTCGTTCTTAATGCTTGTGATTATATTGTTTGCTGACTCGCAGAGATTGGGACTATACTTGTTTCGAGGTACGTATAGACATAAGTTATTGTGTCTTTACATGCCGGTACTCCAGATGGTAGAAAAAAACAAAAGAATAGGCGTTTATGTTCAACGGCACTACTATGAATTGGAGAGACTAATTTTGTGAGAGTGACGACGAACACTAAACAAAATAAGTGCTAAACGACCACAATTTTGGGCAATCTATATTACACAATACCACAATCTAGCCCTGATTTTGACAACAAAACTGTAACAGATATGACAGTAATATTTCAAGACATGTTTAGACGTTGCGCATATTTGTTTTGATCTTGACCTTAGTCAACTGTGAACTTGAAATGAGTATGGTTCATTTTCTCACTAAGCGGCATCACCCATGTTACAGGCCTGGGCGTTTGGTTTTTTGGGTCGTAGTTATCATACAAATGGGTCAACAAGATATTCAGCAGACAACAACCACCCCAGGTTTAATACCGAGTGTAGTTTTTGATCTTGTGACCTGAAAATTTAGATATTGGATCATGTATGTTCAAGGGTACGGGTCATCCACTTTGTACGCTTAAGTTAATTTCTTATCCCAGGAACGGTAATTTTGGGTGAAAGATTATATGAGCAGAGCTACACATGTATAGTTTGGATGATCATTGCAGTATATTGAATGCGTGTATGCTTTGACCATGCGGGATGAACACCTGAAATGACAGGTATGTTGTATCATCGAACTCTTACAAGGAGAGTCTTCTGTATTTCAACGTTTTATTGAGGGATTGACTTACTCCTTCCTACGCGCCACATGAGTCCGACCACTTTGGTCGTGTCCAGGGGTCCGTGATTGCCATCATATTTGACGAGGGCTCAATTTCAAAAATACGTGAGAAAAGAGCCTTTATTTACATAATAATCTATATCTTGCAACACAATTCAAAGTCCACACCCATAATCCTTATGTTAAAGAATTACCCTTTTAATCCACTCTATTGAGTTCAGAATGAATTTTCAATCAGCATTTCTGATTAGAATGGACTTGCGTGTTATCAAATATTGGGTATCATTTATAACCTAGCATTGTTTGTCATCAACGTCGAGGCAGATGACTACCATAGACGTCTAAAACTCTCATATACCTTTGTTCACGGGATATAATTGTCTACTTCTACACGATATGACACTTCTACACCAAATTAGCTTACATTTACATCTTCTTACTCACAGGGTTCTGTAGAAAGCCATTGCCCACAACATTCATTGGGTAAAAACATCGCGGTATAGTATTTCACCCATGCTAGGTGGGGTTTCAACAGTGCTCTCGAGATAGTATATTATAGTTAAGTATAGTTCGTCTCGTGACTTTCTTCAAGTTTTTTCCTACTCTTTAACTTTCTGTAGCGATGAAACTCACCAACTAAGAACATGACGTTATGGAAAGTCTCCTTTCGAACACGTTATTTTTTAATGACAATTTTCCCGAGGGAGCTACTTTATTCGCTTCTCTCTCGTAGGCCGCTCAAATCATTCTTAATTTAGAAGGCAAAGAGTGTATAGCACTCTCGGAGAAAAACGCTCATATGACTTTCATATTAATAAAGAAATGTCCAAGGTCCTGTTCTTTTAGCATATTTCTTTTTTTCTAACATATCAAAACGTCTTGTATAAGGAGTTTTTCTTGTACTTGGCAACAGAAATGCTATCGCTACTTTTTGCTTGCATATTTCCACAGTAACCTGTTATTGCGACGCTCGTTTTTTTGTTTCGGGACCATCTGGTTTAGGAGGACCACCTCAAATCTTCTTTAAGCGACTTTCGTTCTAACGAACGCAATTTAGTAACTGCGCTTCATTTATCTTAATTTTCTGTGAATGAATATGAGACAACTCTTGAATCTCCACCATCTATAGAATTGTTTATTTTTATTTTTACAGGTGGCCAATATTGTCAGAGATATGACTTTTAACATTATATTCCGTGTAGTTATTGTATTTGTAACGGCCAATTCCGGGTTAGTGACTCCGCTGATCCCATTTTCCGAAAACAGTTTTAAATCTTAGGATAAAATCTTTTAGATTTGACGGAAATATATCTGCGCAAATGTTTTATTAGATTTACAGTTGGATTCATATGGTAAAAGACAATAGTTCTTACCAATTTGCGTATAAATGAGAGCTGATCGTTAAAAAAATTGTTTATTAGTCGACGAAAAGCTCATACGTATATTTGCAACCGGCCTCTCAGTAAGAAAGTAAGGAGCCAGCGCTTTGGATCTTATCCCTTGCCATTTAAAATATAGAACCATCCTTAACTGCTTTGAAATTATAGATGATCACCCTGTACCAAGTTTAAGTACACGCCAGGGGATTGCTACTCCCTCCTAGGCACCTATCCATCTCATGGGTTGTGTCCCAGGGCGCACCGGTGTTTGCCCAAACCTTGTTTTTGTTTCTCTATGGACGTACGAGATTGATCACTGGTATCGTAATCTTGTGCTTGTAGTCAATTGTTATCTAAGTCAGTATTATTTTCAAATATATAATTGTAGTGGATACACCACATGTGATTTAAGAACTTAAAAGTTTGTAAATTTTTATCTTGTGACAAAAGACCATTTCTACCTACTCTAATAAGACACAAACACTCATAACACCAAGCAACAAACTCCTAATAAACCAAGTACAAGGGGCCTATACCAAACAAACAAATCTACCTTATTGCAAACAAAATCAACTCCTATGGACTAAGTTTGGTCTTTTCATAATGAGGAAATGAAGTCAACAAGATGTTGATGGCTCGGGGCCGCGATTAAGACGATGCAGGGTTTGACCTTGCATGCTTTTATTGAGCCTGAAAATTAGAGGGAAATCATCTAAGTTCTCTAAAGGCATATGTCCCTGGAGCCTAAAGTATTTGCTTTGTTATTGTGTATAAGGGTTTCAACAAAAATACATTGATGGCGCACTCGACTCCTGACCGGAACATTTGGGGTTGATAACTGTGTTTTTGCTGATTCTCTGCCCTTGTGACTACAAACATTATTTAGGACATGAGTAAACTGTCTAAAGGCAACGTCCTATGTAGCCAATCATACTAACATATTAATTGGTCACGTAAACTAATGTGTTGACGACGCAGTAATTCATATCATGTGTATTACCCAATTAACTAGTCGGATATATTATTTGTTTTGCAACATAGTCAACATCTTGGTTCATTATCCGGTAAACATTGAGAAATTATAATCTCAGTCCAATCTTATATCTTATACATTAGATTGGGCCGACCTACATTGATTTTGAAGTCATAAAATTTTTATTATTGAAGTCTCAGGAATACAATAATATAATGTCAAAAGATTGATTGTATCAATATAGGAATTTGAGCTTCAACTGAACATAGATGATTAATTCATTCCTACACGTCCTTCAATCATTTTGTCTGTTGGACGTGACTAGTCAGATGGACTATACATTTATATTTGTTGGCCTCCTATCATCTTGACGTCATGCGTTTCAAGATAACAGACGAAATTCAAATTGACATTATAATCTTTTCTGATACGTGTTAGAATTCATGGTTGACGCTAACAAAGTAATACTATTTACGGTAGCGATAATGGTGATTACTAACAAACGGACTGACTCCTTGGAGATAACCATGTTCCAGCAAATTTTTACTTTCTTTAACAGGGTATGGGTATAACTCGTTTGGAAATATATGGTATGTAAGAAACAAAGTTACAATGCATTATTATTTGGAATCAGTAAGACTTAATATTAATTAAATAATCAAGTTAAAGAGAAATTGACATGCATCCCCCTATCATAGATATCTATACTAAATATAGAATATTTCTTAAAGTGTCCTGTTTTCATCTTTCAAGAAAATTCGCTTTTTTAATTTTGTTTCGTTACGTTAAAATATTATATTGAAACCCTATTAGCAGATGCGAATTTGCTGAATTAGAAATAATTTTAAATTTCCTGTTATATGTCAGGCATATAAGACCCGTTTAAATAGACACTAATAAATTTCGCTAAATGTTATATAATTATTGATCAGTGTAAAAATTATAGCATTATATATTGTATGGCTATATATTAGAGATATCTGAGAGAAAGTTCACGAATTCAAAATGCCAGCGATACGAGTCAAACACGACGCACAATGGTTTTACAAGAATAATCATAAAGACAAATGCATACATTAATTGATGACTATTGTATATAAACAATTCTCTGTTTCTGTGAAAGAGGTTTATATGATATCATTTTAATTGACGTTGTTTTTTATGGGGAAGCAGACAGGGTAATCTTTAGTCTTTTGTTAGGTTTTATAGTAATACATATTCCTATTCTCCACGATAACATCACTGGTAACAAAGATAACTTATCATTTAGGAAAGATAGTGTGGAAAGTTGCCAGGGACACTTTCTTGGAAAATATTTCGTCGCGTTACGGTGCTTCATCAGTGGTGTTTTATTTTCCCCGTAGCAACACAGGCGCACAACTACACACATTTAGAGTATATGACGTCACAGTGGATACTTGAGTTGTGAAGGCAATAAGCACAGGTTGATAATACGCGCAAAACAATTTTGTAAATGTAAATTTCAACTGTGACGTATTGTTCACTTTAATATTTCACTGGTGACGTCATAGTCATCTGAATTAGAGTGCAGAGCTAAGTCCCAATGCAATTTGAATCAATAGCTTATTACTGCCACGTGCAGGCAAAGGAATGTGGTAAACCATTTTAGTCCTAATCGAGAAGAGTGTCACAGTGATGACTGGTGGCTGGTCTAGCAGAGAATGCTTACTCATTCTATAGAATCTGGGTCCTGCTGTTTGCCCTATCATTGACTTTTGAACTTTGGGCTGCGCAATCCCAATCAGAATGCATGAAGATTGTTTTATACATAGATAAAGTGCTAACCGCACGCCGAGGGTATAGAGACAGACGGAGTCGGGTCGTAAAACCTTTGGCCTAGCGAAAGATGTTAAAACCTAATGCTGAACAATGTTTTACCAATTTGGTGAAACAAACTCAATAGCTGATATAGGTTATATGTTATCAATTGTTCATATTACCTATATTTAGATCCCTTTGTCTTTCCGCATTTTTTTTGATTTGATACGTATATAAGCGATTGTTAACTTCGCCCTATTTAAATATAGTGGGATATCATATCCTACATAAACATAGGAGGTTTGATATTTAAAGCTAAGGCACATACGTTTTTGTCATATAAACGAGTTTGTTAGTATTTGCTGTTAACATTTATGTTTCAATGTATACATATTTCGTTACCAGGGCTTGGCTGGAGAACTACTTCACGGACGACCTAATTCCAGGCATTGGTCCATGAGCTCGTTGATGGGAGCAAACAGCTTACCACAGGTAAATTAGTCCCAGGTCATGATGCAGTATTTTCTTTTTAATAATGAAACCATTATAGCAATATTAGGAAACAAGAAATACATATTTTTGTTAGAAACCCTGGCTGAATTACCCTAATCTCGTCTCAACGAACGGAGAGGAGCGCATATTTGATGCAAAGTATTTGAGATTATTCCTATTTTCTTTTAATCACTTCGGTGACCACCGAGTGGCGGCAAAGATATTTAACCTCTCTAGATTTGGTCTACAAGTCAGTCCTATATATCCCTGATAGTTTCAAAGTGTCTGTCTTACCCGATACGGAAATAATTGAGATTGAAACATATTTGAATTTGTGGACCACCGTATTTCACAACCGGAAGTAGATTTTCACATTTTTGTTACTTCACTTGAGACATTTATAATGTTTACATATGTGTAACAATTTAAGTCAAAATTTATCATTAAGGAAGATATATGGCTCTGAAAATCGAGATAATGAAGGTTTTTTTTTACTACGCGGAAGTTGGCGTCTCACTTCCCGGTGGGTAAATTGTAGTTGATATTATCAAAGGGGACTTAACAAAGTGGTTAGGTTAATTGAGAAGAGAAAAGATTGATAAAGTACTGATTTAGTTATCTTCACTTCCGGGACGACCGGAAGTGAACGCCAATATATTCAACACATTAGGTCTTGTCTATAAGTCAATGTTATCATCCCTGAAAGTTAGTGGTTCTGTCTTATATTCGTTGTTTCCGGAAAATGAGACAACAAATATATGTCGAATTTGGTGGAACTGTATCTGACGACCGGATAGTAGATTTACAAACTTTTCGACGTTACTCGAGACATTATAGTGTCTACAATATACATATGTTCAAGGTCAACACTGTTTAATTTATAAGCGAGATATTGGCTCTACAAATGGAAAATGAAATTTTGTAAGATACAGATTATGCTACTTTAAAATATATTAAATATTTTCTATTTTTCAAAACGATAAAAGAAGAGGGCGTTCTAGATTTTAAGATATTGGTTCCAATCCTTTAAAGGTGGGTTAATATTCAATTAAAAAAAGATCAAATGATATTATTATAACATTTGACTTACCATAATAAAGCAACAAACGCCAACAAAGAAGTGTAGTTGATATCAAAACCATCATCAGAGTATAAATCAATTGTTTCACTACTAAACAGCATATTAAATGTTTCAACAAACCAATCAAGAATCATAATTGATTTGTTGAAGAATCACCATCGCAATATATTATTGGACAATGAAAGAGGCCTTTATTTCCCAACAATTCCTCAAGACATCATTAGTTATTTTGTCACGGATTCCACATGCGTGTTCTTACCGAAAAAAAAAAACACCAGAGGATCTGGCAAACAGTTGTGGTCTATTTGCCGCACGTTTGCTGCAAGTTAGCGGCAAATTCATACTAGTCATGCAAATTAGTTTTGTGGCAAACAGTTTTGGCAAGTTTGCGGTAAAGGATTCAAGCAAACAGTTTTGAACAAAATATAGAGTTAAACCTGCTTCGGGCAAATTTGCAGCAAATAGTTTTGTTGAATTTACAGAAAAACCGTCGAGCAAGTGTGCAGCAAACAGTTCTGGCAAACATAACTATTTCAAACTGGTGATACTCTAATTGGTTGTTTCAGTACCAATGATTGTCCAAGTACGAAACAATACATTTTTTTTTAATTGTGTTTGCCAAACTCTTGTTTTTGTATTCTATTTAGGACTTACGAGATTGATCACTGTTCGTAATCTTTGCCTTGTATAAAATACAAAAAGGCGAAGTTAACATTGTGTCAAACGTAATCATAATCTAAATCAACATATTTTTAAAAAGCTATTTGATCAGATTTGATAGCTCAAACTCCAAGAAAAGACAGTTTCATCTTAGATAATGGCAAACATCTGACCTTAGCTAACATCATAGCTTTTCTTTATTCCATTCTAGAACTGTAAATATTCTTAAACCTTATTAATGTTTTCTCTGACCCCTGGACACACCAGAGGTGGGATCAGGTGCCTAGGAAGGGTAAACATCCCCTGTTGATCGGTCACACCCGCTGTGAGCTCATAGTCTTGGTCAGGAATGGAATACAGAAGCTACCTTCAATAATCATGTCAATTGAACCTGATCCTTATTTGCAAGACAACAACTTTTTGTGCAAGCAGACAAAGAAACTATAGAATTGAATCGTATATGCAATCCATGGGTAAAGGTTATACACATTGTTTTATGTACAAAATTGAATAAATGTTAGTATTCAGCAAAAACACACAGATTATTGTTGTCTTAGCTGTGTTATGCTATGCATTCAAACTATTCCAGATTTACACAAAGTAAACCGTTTATTATCAAGTACTGTTATAGCCTAATTGTTAAAACAAAGACGTTTGCAGTGTTATGGAAAACATATCAAAAAGGGTCCTTGTTTAGTTTTTTTTTTATTTCTTTAAGTGATTCACCTGAATTAATTATCAATCGTATATGTATAATACACCAAACGATATTGCAATTGGTGACAAAGCACCGCTCCTGGTAGGACTCTGGTGAGTAGTGTGTTAATGCAGCGTTAGCATATCATGAAATGGTTAAGGTTATTAATTTGTGAACCTCCAAGTATTGTTGAATTACAAACGATAAATAATTTA
>CAJDSM010059807.1:0-12140 GCA_903981925.1 Ostrea lurida | reverse complement strand
ATGCTTAGTCATAGGTCAAGGCCGAAGTGGCCGCATATCAGGACAGAGGTTGATGATAGGGCCGGCGAGGGCTGATTGCCATGCAAGTATGGCTTCTCGACGTAAATATCTATTTTTTAGCTATAATTACATGACTGGTCAGGGTCGTGTGAAGTATACCACCAGATGGGATATAAGTGCCAGACACGATATTAATACTCTATTTTAACAATCACTCTTACAAAGGTCAGTGTCTATAGCCGTGACGTATATATTTCATCATATTTATGAGTCTATTAGATATGATTCACTTTGTGACGGCGTGCTAGTTAGAAGGCTGTAGACATTAAACATTTTAAAGTAGATTGACAGTATTTTTCTATGGCAAGATTAGCAGCATATTGTGGTGACTAATTGTGTGATGTCATAGCAAAAACAACATAGATTCAGGGAAGTGCAGATTCTGCAAAATGATCATGACTCGATAGAGTAAATATTAAGAAGTATTATGATTAAAGAAATTAAGAATATAGTATGCTTATTATGTCATTGGAATGTATGGGAATACATTGCTGCATAATAGGATGTTGACCTACGTACAAAAGTATCAAGAACTAGGTTATTCATGGCGACCGAGAATTTCACTACTCCTCATTATGCAATTCTGTCAGACACTATTTTAACAAGACGATCGGGCTGCGATAAAAAGTAGCTTGGAATGCTTTGATCAAGAGACTCGGATTTGCTAGGTGTACCGGAGAATATTAACCCACCTCGCTAGTATTGCTTAAGTAAACTTTCTTGTATGGGCTATCGTAGTAAAATCAATAGAAGTGATCTACGTGAATAAGATTAATGACTTTGTTAGCCATATTAGAAGGTATGTTGAGGTAGTATCCTAGAGACCATTGCTTAACTCACACGGGCATCTTGAACACAAGTCTGTGGTAGTAGGGCATAGTGCAGGACTTAATTCATTTTAAAGGCTGATGTGCGAAATTGATTATATTTCATTTATGGTTTTCCCTATCCATCTCGCGGAGACATAAAAGGGCTGCTCAGGTCTGGATAGCTATCATTACTGATGATCCCAACTGTTCTTAATGAGCACTCGCAATGGAATGGTTCAATAAACATGCGCTTTCAATGTTTATTATAGCGGCAATTCTTAATTCTGAGTCATGGACGGGTGACATACACAAACTTGTATGTTAGTAGGATGCGTGCTGTGCTTAATGCGGATGAACACGGTACCAAAAACGAGGTAGACATTAGTGCAAAAAAATTATATTATAGGTCTTAAGTTTCTCAGTGCTACGCCTAGGGCACTGCGTGTTTAAAGTGTTAACATGGCTGCATCATATTTTTTTGTTTTGAGTCTACGAATATGTTATGGTTATATTGATTTCTTTATATGCTAAATTTGAGGTCGCTCATAGAGAGTCGGTATGGTAAAACTTTCGGAATGCGTAATCCTACTCTACAACAACAACCTGTAGGAGACGCGTGGAAGAACGCGTTATTATTGAAGGGGAGAAGAAGAGAGACATGTAGCTATCCGTAGAGTTTTACTGAAAGTCTATAACTATAAGACTTACGTGTTCAAACGTTACAAAACGTCAATGAAATAAAAGAAACAGATATTAGATGCGTACCGTTGTCCTTCGTTGAATATTACATGATGTCGTGCGCGCGGAGATACGACTCACAGAGATAATTTGTTATTGGCAATAGTGAACTGAACTGTTTGGTACGGGTTTTGGTTTTGTCACACCTTATGGTAAGTACAGGATAGACGATAAGGTTGGATATAGTCATCGCTTGGGGACATATGTCTAAATCCGGTGATCCCAGGGGGGTGGATTACAGAGCTGAAGTTTCTAAGGTGACCTCATATATTGAAATAGTGACTGGCAAACATATTATGTAAAACATTTTGCCAAATCTTTGCTGCTTGATCTATCAAAATGACATTGTGGCTAAGACAATTACAACGCTATCCTGTCGAAGTCGGGACATCGTCACACTGCTTTGGCATGCTATTCAGGTTCATTTGTTAGTTGCTCCATAATTCCCATTCAATCTGTCGAAAAGAGGAGCGAGAGAGAGTAGAGAGAGAGAGAGAGAGAGAGAGAGAGAGAGTGGAAAGAGAGAGAGAGAGAGAGAGAGAGACGAGAGATGAGAGAAGAGAGACAAGAAAGTCTTTGTTTTTTTTATTTTTATCGCTTAGTTGCAGAAAATATTGTAACTATAGCACTAAACTGATAATTATCCATACTTCGTACTGTTGTAATCAATAATGATCAGACGACCCCTCGTATCGGCCCCACACAGACAATTATTGCTTAGTGAGATGCCAAAGGAATACATAGGCATGCTGCGATGCCGAGAGCCTCAGTTCCAGAATAGATGGAAAACTACGTTTCTATTCCAATAACAAAGTAATAATCATGTCGATAACGATCGTTAAACTTTTATCAAATTATGTACGATATGAAGGGTTAAATTAAGACTTTTAATATCGAAGATAAGGTGCACCATGGTTAGCGCGTAGACTATAATATAGTAAATGTATAGAGCGTGAGGATATGGCCATCAGAAGCAGATGGATAATACTCAATGTTTACTGATCGACCACCGTGGGATCTGGGATCGGAAATAAGGGTCCTTAAGTAAGCAAACATGTCGTATATGTTGCTGATGTTGTGGTAAGTAGTACTAAGGGGAGGTCATGGTTTTCCCCCATTTGCTCTGGATGATAACGATAAACTGAAGCATGAATTAAATTCTGAGAAATTTCATTTTGAACACGCAAAAGTTGGAGTGGCAATGTACGTTATTGTGTTGACTATTAGGTCAGAGGATATTATAGAGGTAAGGTTGAGCAGCTCGGTTTTAAGATGGATATGCGCTGGGGTATTCACGCACATACAAGAGCTCTGATTATAAATATTAAGGGGTGATGATAGGAGTCTATAAAAGCATAATCTGAGTAGTACCAATCTATACACCTATTAATTGAATCAATATGCGTTAGAAAGTACAGAAAGACTCAGTCTATAATGGCCAGGGGTGAATAATGACATTCTCCTTACACATTCCATACCAGTTGACAATGGATCAGTCTTTTTCATATGATGAGCCCCCAAACCTGGTAACAATATTCTAAGAAATATCATAAGAGGGAGATAAAGGTTTCTTAGTACTGAATGAACTAAAGATCAATGATATATCCACGATAATATTACGCATCGCGAATAGATAATCTGATCGTAGAGACTATGGTAGGATGACTGACTCTCTCTGTGTAGGCGAGGTGGCGCGCTGATATGGAGACTCACAATACCCATAATCTGCATGCCCATCAAAATGCATATTTAATTGCTATATTTATTGCACCCGTGAAAATAGCATATCTTAGACGTCAAATGGAAAATTACGGGTTCACGGAAAGACAGGCCTGTAGAGTTGTAAGATGGAAATGTCTTGCTGTTATGCTTCAGCTGTTAGTGGAGAGTGAGGACAGGTAGGATGTAGGTTATATAAATAGGGATCTAATTACGGTGCGAGAATCAATATTTTGCACGCAATACTCAGTAGGCTGGAGCCCAAGATAACGTCGCTACGTCCAGCTCGGCATATGGAGGGCCACTGGGCTATAGGAGGAGACGTTGATTGTGCCTCGACCCTATTGTGATAGACTATATATTATGGGTGATTAACTATTGGCTTAAACTGAGAGAGCGCTTCAGGTCTCACCTCACCAGAATGTCCAGCGGGTCTATACGACCCCAGATCCGTGAGTATATCTCTAGGAGGGAGAAAGTCGTAGCGACCGAATGGTGGGGTTCGATCATAAGCAGATGCAAGTCGGACATGGAATAACGAATAACTGCGTCAAGAATTACGTAATGAAGTTTAGAAAAGGAACAGAATATAAGACATTGGTAATTAATTCCAAAACTAAACATGGTTTAACATTTTTTTTTCTTTTACAAACCAATCACTCACACAAAGAAAAAGAAAATAAAATGATATGAAGGTAGCTTGAAACTATTCACACACAACACGTAGTTTTTCAGTCGAGTTATCTCTTATTCCAGTCTGAATGCATTCTAGCAAGCAGAGAATAGCTCAGAAGTTGTAAGTAGAGCCTGGATCAGTAATGGTGTGTGTGCTCGCGTTGTTTTTGCAATGCGTTCATTGGTTTTAGACAAAGACTTTCATGCTCAGACGTGCAGGGCAGAATGGTGAACAGCTAGCTAGAAACATCTCACGGTGATTTATGGCAATAAAGTCACCAGAGGTGGATGGTGCGTAAGAAGTGCAGTCTCCCAGCATGGTTTCAATTCTAACTGTCTGTAAAATCATTTATTTCGTGGGTTTTTTATTAAAAGAATGAATTTAAATGTTTTGACTCTAAAATGAATGATTGAGATTTTCGTGTTGACTCTCTCTCCACCAATTCTGATTTATTTGGTTTGTAATGAGTGTGTCACACTCAATCGTGGTTGGTACGCGTGTCATGTGGTGTGCTTTACCCTGGAGAAAAAAAACAGACAGTTAAATCTATAAAAAATGCGAGATAATTGACATATTTGGCGTGAACGGGTGCATTGACCGTGTGCCAGATTGGTAATCTCCTGTTACTGATTATAATTATAATCATTTTGTTTGTTTTTTCAGTTAATTATCATAAATGGTACTCACAAAAATCTTTGACTTTTTCAAGGTAATGCTGAATTTCTAAGAGGAATCGCTTGATTGCTGAGCGAGAGATTTTTACATAAATGCATGCATGCAAGATGTGAAATGGTTGGTTGTCGAAAAAGCAAATATTTGCTAGTCAATATGTCCCATACGCTGAATTCTGACATAATGAAGGCGATATATATTCTAGTTTGTAACTAAAATCATTAATTGTTGATTAGTGAAGATAACGAGGTACAAAATTTACGTTTTAGATAGCAAATTTGGCTAAGAGAGGATTTTGTACATAGTTAGACTGGCGGAGCCAAATTAGAATCGAGATTAATGCATAAATATATGAAGAAGCTCATATAGACACACTCTCGATGATAAACAACGATGTTTAAATGACAGGCTAGGATTCTATGATCTAATTTTGCATTGTAAAATGAGGGACATAAGCTCTTGCAAATGGCTCGGAAAGAAAAGATGGATGAATAGATTAAAATAGTTGAGATTAGATTTACGCAACTCATCTAAAATATCATGTAGAGAGCTCAAATAAGAAAGCAGAACCAGGAACGTAATTGAATAGGTTCCACACTTTCACCCAACAGAACAAGAAGTATCTTAGAACCTATATAGTGTGTCGGAGATTCTTCTACGAGCTTTAGTATTTAATGGTGTAGATTAGGACAGCATTGATGAAGCAGCATTCTTCAGATTAGGGTTCTCACTGATTAAGCAGAGAACACACAAGATTTATTTATTGTAGATGATCGGCCAAATGCGAATGTATATCCTACAAGACGAATCTATTCCAGCTCACGCACATACTCGCGGAGAAATAAGGCATAGGTTGAGTGGTTAGATGTGGGCATAGTCCTTTAGGTAGACCACCATTGATGTTGTTGTCCTCTGCTATTCGATGGGTACTACATGGCTATGATGTCTAATATTCTCGCACAGGTGGCCAAACACTGCATGGGATTAATATTGTCAATGCCTCCGACAAGTGGACAAACACTGGTGCAGGGATTAATATGTGCATGATGCCAATGGCTTAGACCAAAACTGCGCCTGGATTAATCTTGTCCAGTGGTCCACCACTGGACAAACTAGCCCAGGTTAAATTGGTCGCAATGGTCCAAGCTGGACAACACTGGTCTGGGTTAATCTATTGTCATGGTCACAGCTATGTAACAACACTGGCCTGGGATTAGATATTTCCATGGTCTCAAGTGGCAAACATGGTAAGGGATTAATTGTCATGGTCCCACAGTAGACAAACCTGCTACTGGGATTAATTTGTCAGTGGCTCTACAAGTGAAAACTGCGCTGGGATTGTAATATTGTCCGATGGTCCTACAAGTGGACAAAACTGCCCTGGGGATTAATATTGTCATGCTCTTACAAGTGACAAACACTGGTCAGGGATTAATATTTTCATGGTCCCAGCTAGACACACTGCACAGGATTATTTGTCCATGGTACCACTAGGCTCGGAGCAACACGGCCCTGGGGGATTAATATTGTCGTGTCTACAAGTGGACAACAATGGTCAGGCGATTAATGATTTGTCATGGTCCAAGCTGGACAAACATGCCCTGGGGATTAAGAATAGTGGTCCATGCTTACAAGGTGGCACAAACACTGCCTGGGCATTAATATTGTCTCATGGGTCACAGCTAGAACAAAACACTGCTCTGGGATTAATATTGTCCGCATGCTCTAGCAGTGGACAAGACTGGTCAGGGATTAATTTGTAATCATGCGTCCGGGGAGGTAGTGGAATACAATGCCCTGGGATTAGAGTATGTGACCTTATAAGGTTCACATGAGTGGGACAACCGGCCATGGGTATATAATTGTCCATGTCTAAAATAAATATCATGTTGGTACAAGCACTGCGGGATTTATTGATCCAATGGCAAAGTGGAGATGAATTAAACTGCGTGGGGATTATTTGTCATGGTCTACAAGTGACAAACAAGACCGGGAATTAACTATTGTCATGCTCTATAAGTTGGATCTAGACCCTGGCGCAGGGATGTATTTGTCCATGTCCAGTGGAGATACAACTGCTACTGGGATTATAATGTGCATGCTTACAAAAGGAATGCAAAACTGCCCTGGGATTAATATATGTCCGAAAAGCTTCCAGAGTGGAACAAACTGCCTGACAGATTAATTTTGATCATCGGTCTCTAAAGGTGACATAACACATTGCCTGTGGGCATTATATAATATTGTCCTGCTCTACAAGTGGACTAAAGCACTAGCACTGGAGGATTAAATAATTAGATACCATGCTCTACAAGCTTGACAGATACACTACCGGGATTCAATTTGTCCATGCTCTACAGAGTGGACAACACGGGTCAGGGGATTATATTGGTCCATTTTGGTCCACAGCTAGACTAAACATGTGCTCTGCGATTCTTATTGTCTCCAGTGGTCTAAAGTGACAAAACGCTTGGTCTGAGTGGAGTATTTAATATTGTGTCTATGGTCCACAGCTAGACAACACTCGACCCGGATTAATGATTGTCCATGCTCTAAGCAGTGGCCAAAACATGCCTGGGATGTAATATTGTCCATTGGTCTACAAGTGGAATCATAAATGCCTGGGGATTGATATTGGTCCTGCTCTACAGTGCAAACACTGGTCAAGGGGATTAATATATGTATGGGTCCAGCTAGACAACGACTGTGGGTTAATATTGTCCATTGGACAAGCTTAGACATAACTGCCTGGGATATGATTGTCATGCTCTACAAGTGACAAAACACTAGGTCAGGGATGTTAAATATTGTCCATAGGTCCACAGCTGGTACAAACGACTGCTGGGAATTATATATTGTCGATGTCTAACAAGTGGCAAACTGCCTGGGATTAATATTGTCCATGGTACAGCTAAGCAACTGCCTGGGATTAATATTGTCCCACGCTCGTAAGAGGGGACACAACACTGGTCAGGGGATTATATTGTCCATCTGAACTGTGGGAAACACTGCCCTGGATTCCAATATGCCATGGTCCACAGGGACAACACTGCCTGGGAATTATATTGTGCAGTGCTCTAAAGTGGACAACACGTGCCCTGGGATTTATAATTGTCAATGGTCAGTTGGACAAACTGCCTGGGGATTAAATTGTCCATGGTCTATCAAGTGGATCAACCTGCCAGGATAAAGTATGTCCTGATAGTTGCTATCTAGATGGCAAACGCGATTAAGATATATTGTTCCAGTGCTCAGGACAGTTGCGACAAAAAAGCTACTTCGAGACTTCATCTTGAGGATTAGAATATGGTCCATGCTCTACAGCTCGGATGAATGACATGGCTAGAGAGATTAAATATATGTTCCAACGTTACAGTGGAGCAATCATTGGAATGGGGGATGTAATATTGTCCATGTGCGCCCCTTCCTTACCAAGTGGACAAGTCAAACAAGCTCTGGGGAAATTTTTACTTGTAGTACATGCACTCTAGCAAGCTAGAGCACTAAACCACTTCCTGGGTTAATATCATATTAGATTTGTCCAATGACTCTTACTAAGTCGACAAATCAATGTGGTCAGGGATTATATTTGTCCAATAGGACATTAGCTAACAAACACGCCTGGTTAATAAGAATGTGGGGTCGCGTTTTATAAACGCTGTATCGATATGACATACCGCATATATAATATCACTCGTCATTCGGGTAAGTACAATGATCAAGGTTACAAGGATGGCAAAACATGCCCAGGCATTAATTTGTCATTAGTCTCTTTATACAAGTGTGATAAATTACTGCCAGATGGATATAATAATAATTTGCTCAAGACTTCTACAGGATGAATAAAACACTGTCCCTAGGGAAATTCAATGATGTCCATGGAAAGTCTTACAAGTGCGGGTGCAAATACACTGTTTGGTATTGTATATTGTTATAAGTCCACAGCTAGACAAACACTGCCAGCGGAATTATGGTAGAGGATTCGGCTGTTACTACAGGTTGACAAATCTACATTTCGGGGACATAAAATGTTGCTATAGGTCCTTAAGGATAGAGGGATTCTTAACATTAAAATAAATAAGGTATATGAATAATGTAAAATACAAAAAGATTTAGATGTATATGATGTGTTCAAACATAGAGAAATCTTATGCTTTTAAAGCGTCAGAATATAAACCTATAACTTAGATAAGAGAACGACAGTTGCTGGTTTTAGATATCAATGTGGCAGTTAACTTTAAGATCACGATCAGAGATTGTTAAATCTAATCGAGAGGTTTGAAGATTAATTTAGGATAATCAAATAAATTATAAATAAAGCCATGTGCCCCCGAAGGAGTTTAATGTAGTGGGACGTGACATAGATGATCGTTGCAGTGTATTGCACGTGTGCTACATTTAGGCGGTAGGAATCTAGCATGTAATATTCTGTATGTATTACATATTATGGTACAAGATGACACTTGGCTTACTCTGAACGACAGCTCCAGGTTCTCCCCTCCCCAGATGTCCATCCCCGGGTCATACGTCCCCAGCTCCGTGAAATATTCTCTACTGATGGAGAACAGTCCCCCCGCCATGGTGGGCGACCTAGAAGATTGCAGGGCCACAGATAAATAAATGTAGCATATAATGGGTTATAATGCAAGGAATATCCAACATATTAGGTAATTAAGTTCAACATAATCATTGTTTCAAATTTTTTTTAACAAACTAACTCCATAATTATAAAACTTAAAAATATATTAAATTCGAATTATAATTATGTATACATTATCAAATACGTTACCATGCTATGAAGAGTGTCAGTTCTTCATAATTCAGTTTATTTTTCCATAACTGATTATTAACACTAGACATTGATGCCTAAGCCGAAACCTACAGAGCGATGGTCAGTTCGAAAGAATATTGCTTGAACCTAGAGTTAGTACATGATTGTTTGTGTTTTTTTGCATTGCATTGTCAGTTCTCTGTAGTAATGAAAAACATAGCTTTAAAATTCATTGCAATGCACAGTACTTGGTGAAAGTACTTAGCAGTAAACTAACAACAGTTTCTAGCAATATAAGTCCCCACATTGATGGAGGTAAAGCATTGCAGTTTCCTAAGTCTGGTTTTAATTATTGCTGTAAAATCATTTTTTATCGTTGTGATTTCTTTAAAAAAAAAATCTGAATGTTTTGACTCTAAACAATCTCTGTAATTATCTGACATCAAATAAAATATTTGCTTTTGAGTTACAAAACTCATTCCTAATACCTTTCTAACAGAATTAGAATGTGCTAGATAAGTTCATCGTTGTATCGGATGAGATTACTCTTCAATTGTTTTTAGTTCCCATCGAAGAAAAAAACGAAGTTAATAGATCGTCCAAAGAAAATGAATGATTTACGTAATTTCGACCCCTCTGAACCAGTGTCATCTACTCCGGCATGCAGACCAGCTTGTGCCAAGATCTCGTTGATCCATCTCGCTGTATACTCCAGTATAGGCAGTTACTATTGTCATTCTCATTGTCTATGTGCCAGCATTCACATACTCCTTTTATCTAATTTCCTTCTCTGACAATGATCGAAATTGATTCTTAAATTTAGTGGAAAATATGTTTTCAGTTTGATTCTGGAGCGCATAGTTGGTAATCAACTTCAAATCAAACATATAAAATGACAAATCACCTCGACAAGGCGATATGAAATGTATAGAGTTACAGACAGAGAGAAGTAAAAGTTAATTTTTCTGGAGAAAATGTCCACTACAAACACTGTCCCCTCCACAAAAAAGGAGCAGATATTTCTTGCTGTACAAATCCAAATTTAAATGGTTGACTCTAATGCTAGCGAGGATAAGTAAATGATTCGTCTTATTCGCGGCATAATTGCTCTTCTAAGAGAACGCGATTGTTATTTTACTTCCTACTGTCCACAATCGCTCCGTTGATCCACTCATTTAAAAAAGTCTCCGACTAATCGAAAATAGCGTCGTAAATCAACAAGCGTGAGTTATCTCTGTCGTTCAAATAGACATGCTAGGATAACTGGAAAATTATCCATTGCAGTTGTATCTAACATCTATAAGGAGCAGCGTATTTTCGATCATCCTCTGCAAAATAGCTCGTGATACGAAAAAAAAACCAAATGTAAAGCATTTACATTATGTATTATGAGATACTTACACTAGTCATTAAATAAGAGACGCTCCAAACAAACGAACCAGGACCTAATTGAATTTTCCACACTTTCACCCAACAGAAAGAGATCTTTCAGAAACCTATTGTGTTCGGTCTTCACATTATCTTAGTTTATTAGGCAGCATTGATCTGAAGCCAGCATTCTTCACCGCTTAGGTTCTCTGTTATACAACACACACACTGTTTATTTATTGAGATGGATCCAGGCAATCAAGAATCTACATCCCGGAATCTATTACATAGACACCATCCAAACAAATTAAATAACCATGGGTTAGAGGGTCTAATGTGGGCATATTTACTTAGAACCACATCGCTGTGTCAGTCCCTGTATTGTATACGTGGACACACGGGGACTATAATGTCATATCCGCACAGCTGGACAAACACTGCCTGGGAAATTAATAATTGTCCATGCTCTACAAGTGAACCAAGACAACTGCCTGAGGATTAAACTATGTCCATGCTCTACCAAGGGAAAACACGCCCAGAGATTAATATTGTCACATGGTTCCACAAGCTAGAACAAACACATGCACTGGGAGATTAATATGTCCATGCTCTACACAGTGACAAACACTGCCAGGGATTTAATCATTGTCCATGGTCACAGCTAGACAAACACTGCCTGGGAATTTAAATATTGTTCCATGACTCTAACCAAGTGGACAACACTGGTAGGATTTAATATTGGTCCATGGTCCAAGCTAAGACAAACACTGCCAGGATTAAATATTGTCCTCGCTCCTACAAGTGGACAACAACTACCCATGGGATTAAGTTTGTCCCAGCTCTTACAAGGTGGACAAACACTGGTACAGGGATTAATATTGTCCATAGGTCCGCAGCTAGACAAACATAACGCCGGGATTCAATATTGATCCAGCTCTACAAGTGAGACAAACACTGCCCTGGCTAATATTGTCCCATGGCTCTACAAGTGACCAAACAACTGGTCAGGGATTAAATGTCATAGCTCTACAAGTGGAAACAAACAACTGCCCTGGGATAATATTGTCCATTGACCTACAAGTGGAAAAGCACTGCCCGGGATAATAAATTGTCCCATGGTCTACAAGTGGAAAAACAGCTGCCCGGAATTAAATATTGGTCATAGCTTCTACAATGGAAACACTGCAGGGATTAATACTGTCCATGCTCTACAAGTGACAACACTGCCCACAGGGAATAATATGTCCAAATGCTCTACAAAGTGGAAAACACTGCATCGAATCTAATCAAAAATCGATCAAAACATGCTCCCAAACAAATCAGTATA
>CAJDSM010059806.1:2619-18382 GCA_903981925.1 Ostrea lurida | reverse complement strand
ATAAATTTTCTATGGCAAAGATTTTTCATTTTATAACATTGGGAAAATTAAAGAAAACCTTTGTGACCTTGGCTTTACCAGAACAGCAAGGTGGCGTTGTCGTATAGGTGGCCTGAGGCATACTTGTTATATGATTCATTTTCAGTTATGTTATGGTCCTTTTGGCAAATACTATGAGAACATTTCACAGGAATCAGATTGAAGTGAAAATTCTTTATTAAAATCACACTGCTGAGTCAGGGCAAGGTCGCTCAGGTGGAGCAAAAGGTAGAGACACACTCATTAAGTAGTACCAGTAATGTTATCATGAAAATGTAAGGATTTGCAAGAAATAAGGGGGGGGGGGGGCATGGTTCTAAAACAACTTGACGTCTGTCCATTGGAATATCTGCATTTTGCGGATTTAGAATTTTAATTTTTGTGTAGTATCCATATTTTGAGAGTTATCTGACTCCATTTCAGCCCATCACATGTTAAATGATATACAATTGCATGAAAACTAAATCTGTGTGATTTTTATCTGTATTCATATTATATTTTCAATGAATGTCTAAGAGCATTAGTGATACTTACATAGAAAAGGCTTTTGGAGGTGCATATGCATGGGTGACAATATAGTCTACTTTCTGACAAGTCGACTGATAATGAATTTGGAAAGTCAACATGATCAATCTGTAACAAGTGACATCAATTTCCAACAAGTCGTAACTACATCTGTAAAGTCTAATGGTGGGCAATATTCTGCCACACTTGTCAGATAATTATGTCGACTTTGTCAGATCTTTTATGTCGACTTTGTCAGATATTATGTCAACTTGTTACGATCTTTATGTCGACTTGTCAGAAAATAATCACCATGTTTAGGAAAACTCAAGTATCTTGTTATGTAATGCGTGTTAATGCCATAACTGCAATTCCTACTTGTCATCATAATATCTGACCAGTCGACATAATTTTTCTGAACCAGTCAACATAATTATCTGACAAGTCAACATAATTTTCCACAAGAATAACATAATTATCTGACAAGTCGGCATTGTTATCTGACAAGTAGACATAATTATTATGATGTCGACTGTCACGCTTAATGAGTGTCCGACTTGTCAGATGATTATGTTGACTGTGTCAGATGATTATTGGTTTGACTTGTCAGAAAAATATGTTGTCAACTGGATGGGCACAAACGGGCATGAACACGTTTTTCATCATGAATTCTTGAAGCACGTGAAATAGTCTGACAAGTCCGACATAAAGATATCACTGACAAGTCGACATAAAATCTGACACAGTCGCACATAATTATCTGACAAGTGGTGGCAGAAATATGCCACCATAGTAATCAGTCTGACAAGGTTTTGATGTAACATTTGACAAGTTCGACATGATTTTTGCATGTCGAATATAAACATCTGAAACGTTGACTTCATTATCAATAAAGTCAACTAGTCAGAAATTATGTCGATTTGTCAGAAAATTATCTTTACTTGTCTGGCAATTATGTTGACTTGTAAGAAAATTTGTTAATTGTCATACTGTGTTAAATGCCATGTTATCTTCGTCAAATTTATATGAAATACCAATGCTCATTAAAAGCCAAGATACTGCAGTTCCCTCCCAGTCATGGTGATTATTTTTTGACAATCGGGACATAAATATCTAACATCTGACACGTGGTGGCAGAAATATGTCGCCATAAATTTTGAATATTGTAGCGGAATCGTCCAATACAGGTCGAACTCCCCCCACCCCTTTTTTTATAAAGACGTCGATTGAATGATGGGATTGGGAGATTCCTAGACTTGTTTGTAATATTTAACAATGACATGGAAATTGGTTTAAACATTGAGCAGAGGGGTATTACAGATGTAGGACAGGCCTCTAATTACGGTATGCTATAATTACAGGAATATGTCTCGAGGTTCCCCTAAGTACGTGATTTAGCAACAAATCTACGTTGAAAATCTTTATGAAAGAATTCAACTTAAACTGTAGGTGGGCGGACCTTTACTTGAAAGAAAAAAGCTGACCCCTAATGTTAGAAACACCCCGCCCCCCCCCCCCCCGGGGCCTTTAAAATGAACGGACGCCTGTTGACATGTCCGGACCTCCAATACTACGGCTCATAGAAATGAAATAGGTTTATCTAAAATAGGCGAATACTAGTACAACAAAGAATGAAAAGAGCTGTTAAGTCAAGTTAATCTTGGACCATAAAAACGGTGGTGGAGCTTAAAACACTGCACTCTTGTGCAGTTCAAAAACAAATTGCTCAAAAGTACGCCGAAAACAAAATGGTAAATAATTTTAAATCATCCTGGTATCAATCGAATGTTTAGTGTTGCATTTGTATTTACAGAGTGCAGGTTGAGGGGTGTATGTAAATCTTCCGCTTAAGATTGTATGCTGGTGGATGTCCGATTTACGGTCCATAACTGCCGACACCCCCGCCCGCGCCGAGTTTCAATATGTTTAGTCCCATATTAGCCGAATCCTCAAATCTTGCCGACAAATTCTCGTATAGTTAGGGTTGTACCAAGAAATTACGCTATATATGGGTCGCTAAAAACCCATTCTATCGATCCCAATTCGCCGATTTTCATAATCGCCGGATTTATTTTCCATTTAAAAATGAGAAATAGACTAGCTAATTAGTTAATCATAATTAATTAGTGGCTGGTTATCGTTTGATTGAAGTTTTTATTAGAATACACCATAAATTATGTTCTCTGTTTACACAAATACTCATGAAAAAACCACCTTAGCTTTGGCAATCTATTTATCATTGGCAGATTCTTGTTAAAACTGTAACACCTAAGCCGAGTTAATTGCATTTTATGATACAAAATGTGTCGCCGGCGATACTGCGCGTGCACGTTGTTTTTAAAAAAAGTTCAGTAACAAATTATTATTCACATTAAAAACTACTTAGATGAAATGCGGTAATAAGAAATTTAACCTAATAAAAACAAAGAGAGAACAGAAATCCCTGCGCCCTTACCCGGTCGCGAGATATACTTTCGATCCCTTTATCTCCAATGATTTGTCTTCAGTCTTTAATTTGCTTCAACTTCAGTTACAAAACGGAAGAGAAATCCCAAAAACTGAACAATTACTTTTCATTATATATTGCACAACGTATTGAATTCTTATTATGAACAATATCAATTTTTTCCCCGGTTTTTTTTCTCAAATTTCCTCTACGACAGTCCCCGCCTGGTTCTTACCCCCCCCCCCAAACATACTCCCTCTTGTTTAGAAGACAAACTAGGGATCGGCGAATTTTGGGGATTCGGCAAACTTAGAATCATATAAAATGGATTTGAAATCACAGAAAAGTTTGGCAATTTGGGCAGTTGCGCCATATGGACGTAGCATTCTGGGAATCGCAATATGCATTGTCGTCGAATGTACATACTATTCGTCATTTAATAATTTATAATGAAGGCAATTAATACGGAACCGACCCGGTAGGTGCCAGGGTATAGAATTAATACTTTATGTGGCGGCCGCCACTTAACTAACCGGCCGCGCCACTTAATTTCGGTGACGCGCACTTAATTATGTGGCGACCGCCACTTAATTATGTGGCAGCCGCCACTTAATTTATATGGAGGCCCCAGTTATTCTCTCTCTCTCTCTCTCTCTCTCTCTCTCTCGTCTCTCTCCCATCTCTTCTCTCTCTCTGTGTGGTGTGTGTGTGTGAGGGGTGTGTATGTTAAATAGGAGAGGCAGTTAATGTTGCCGTTGCTCTCTCAACCTCTATTCAGTAAAAACATTATTTATTCAATAATAAAGATTGGAAATTAAAATGTTTACTAGTAATCATTGGTTAACATGTATCGATATGGTAATGTATAAAATAGCTGAAAAACGAACTTTTGACACGACGCCCAAAAATCTAATCGCACAGCGTCCCAAGTCACAGCTGAAGTCACTGTATCTACGTTAGTAAATGTCTTATGCCAAACGTTCCATCCCCAGTACAAGTCACATTTATTGACCCTAATCATTCGGCGTTATTATTACAATGAATATTTAAGTTACTAGTCCCATAAATTTAAAATATATAATATAGTTAGGCGGACCCTCCCCCCCCCCCCCCCCTCCCCATTCTTTTGGTCGATTTTAATGACAAAACAGCCGTGAATGAACAGTTTGATTAAAAACGGCCATCAACCCCACACAAGATCCCCCTTCAATTAACGAAAATATAAGAGGAACCAGGATAACGGAATATTGTTTCTGTGAGTCGGCAAATATGTTAGAAGACGGTTCCTTAACTCTTGAAAAAGCCAATGCTTTCGTGTCTCCGACGATTTTTAAAACTTTTTGAAAAGAAAGCATATTTTTTAATTGAAGATAGATGTGTTACAGGGCTTGCACAACTATCATTTTGGGAGAGAGAGAGAGAGAGAGAGAGAGAGAGAGAGAGAGAGAGAGAGAGAGAGAGAGAGCAGAACGAGAGAAGATTAAAGTGGACAGCCACCACATAATAAAGTAGCGGCCGCCAGTTAAATAAGTGACGGCCGCCACTTATTTATCTGGCGGTGGCCAAGTTAATTTATATGGCGGCCGCCACATATAATATATTAATTTATACCCTGGCAGCTACTCCGGCTCAGTAAATTAAGATTTTAGCATTCTTTTATTTCTTTTTTTAACATTTAGTAGTTGCTATGAATTAGACAAAAGCTCTGTGATGGGAAAGTGTATGTATTGAATAGTACATTGTAAATGTCTCACTTTCTCATTGCCTTACTTTTTGCCAAAAATATGGCTAAGATTGACTACATAATTAACACTTGTATGGTTATTACTCATGAATAAAACTAATAAGAATCATTTGGAAAAATTAAATACCTTTTATATACTAATGCTAAAAACAAAAGTATGCAGAAGGGAGGGGGGGGGTGTTGTAGGAGAATTTATAAACACAGCTACATGTAAAACATTCTTTGATACGTGGAAATAACAAGTGTCATTAAGACAACATTTCAAAGATAAATTTGGTTACAACTGAGTAAATACATCGACGTTACGCAACGACAATTTCAAAATAAAATCAAGAGACAAAGTACATGTACGAAAGCCGGCTGGGGCTCATTTTTGAAAAACAAAAAAAGTTAACTCCTGTAAAGAGTTAGTATCGTCGCATAACGAGTTAGTTTAACATGATATGTATCTCGTTAATACGAGTTAGTATCTCGTTATAACGAGAATAATTAACAGATACCATAACTATAACGAGATAAATGAGATACTAATATCGTATAAACGAGTAATGTTTTTTTTATTTCGTCTTCAAAAATGAGCCCAGCCGCTTTTGTAGCAAAACAATGAGAGAAAATAAACCATAAAAGCTCTTACAAAGAGATAACTATCCTCGTTATAATGAGATAGTAACTCGTTATAAAAACGAGTTAATTTTTTATATTTCGTCAACAAACTGAGCCCAGTCGGCCTTTCGTAGGTCAAACCATTAGAAGAAAATAACATAAAAAGCCTCCTTTTAAAAAGAAATCATAACTCGTTATAATGAGATAATCTAAACTCGTTTACCGAGGAGTTAATTTTCTTTTATTTCGTCCAAAAAAATGGAGCCCAAGTCGGCCTTTCCGTAAGCAAAAACAATTTCAGAGAAAATAGACCATAAAAGCCTTTACAAAGAGATAACTATCTCGTTTAAATAATGAGATCCTAACTCGTTTATTTCACGAGTTAATTTTTTTTTTATTTCGTCCAAAACTGAAGAATCAGCCAAGCTTTCGTAGAGAAAATAACACCACAAAAATGTTCTACGAATGTTACACTCATAAACTATTGCCGCGCACACTTCTTTCCTCCGTAAACAGGCGTGTAACAACTAATACTAGTACTCTGGAATGTTCATAAAGTATTATGTGAATGGATTGGGTACATTTTATGCAGTTTTGATCCCGCCTTCAATCTTCGTATCAAAAGATTATGACGTCAAATTTCTTGTCACATCCGACTCGACGTCAATATACTAGGTAAGTACATGAAACACACGTACTTTCAAATCAACATAGTAATATCATAAGCAAAAATAAATGTAAAGAACAAACAGATATTTTCAGAAATTTCCAAATGCAAAGTTCCTAGTGTATGAATAAGGAAAAGGCATTTAATACTATACCTTTGCAGAATGATTCTTCTGCACTGGCACTGGATCTGGGAAATGTCCATCATGAAAATTGGTACCCCACCCCGGTCCCTCCAAGGTTTTTGCTAGGAAATTCGGGCCGCGGGGGGCACGGACAGATAATTCTTAGACTGCAGACATACTCATACTCAAACTCTCTACAATATATTTACTTGTACACATACTAAAATCTCATTGTTTTAACATGAAACGTGGTTTGTGAAAAAAATGTTATATAATAAAAATTGGTCCAATTAGTTTATGGGAATACTACCGCAAACCATATATATGCTATATATCACTGTGGGACAGATGCCCTACCAACGTAATGACCCACATACCCGCTTATCTATTGGTAGGCATTTGAATCAAAGTATGAAAATATTTTTATTATCCTTATTTCTAATTTGGGATCTAACAATCAACAAATCATATTCCCGAAAATGTATTACTTTGGTGTATTATGAGACCTTTGCGAAATACAAGCTCCCATAACCCATTGTTTTTGGATAGGCGAGGACCACAAACCATGCAAGTATTGTATAAATATATAGGTAATAGGTATAGTATATATATATATATATAGTAATTATATATATATATAATATATATATATATATATATATATATAATATATATAATATATAAGCTGTGTAGGAACTCCAGAGTGCGATGGTCGCCCCAAGTGGCGATGGTCGCCCCAAAGTGCGATGGCCACGCCAAAGTGCGATGGTCTACACGCTACTCCAAAGGTGCGATGGTCTAACACGCCAAAGTCGATGGTGCTGGTAACGATGTCAACGCATTTTTATGACGTCAATCACGAAGAATATATAACGTCAGCTTGCCCTGACCAAATATTTTTCGAGGACTATAAACTGAAGAAAAGGTCAAGATACGAAAATTTATGAGAGAACTCGGACTTCCAATGTACTCTCTGATGTACTTTTTATCAGCTTTAATCGAGCTTTGGCACATGATTTAGGACCATCGCACTTTGGCGTGTCAGACCATCGCACTTTGGGGAATGATGGGGAACCATCGCACTTTGGCGTAGTCAGACAATCAGGGGTTGGCGCAGACCATCGCATTTGGCGACCATCGCACTTTGGAGTCCTACATATATATATATAATATATATATATATATATATATATATATATATATATATATATATTATACTATTTATCAAAATAAAACAAAGACAATGTAGATTGTAATGCGCTAGTATTTCTTTGTAAGTATGTAGTTTAAATTTTATTGGGCTATGAATGAACGGTAAATTGATTTTGTTTTCTAAAATTATGAAAACGACAAAAACCAACGACACTTACCAAAATCGGTTTAATTACATTGACTTTTTAAGCGAGGCCAACTACTAAACAAAAAGTTGATGTTGCAGGGTTATTAACAAATTTCGTTTAAAGTCATCATTTGAAGGACACGGCAAGTTTTTTGTTTTTATCCCGTAAATTTCTGAACAAATTCTGCTTAGATATGAATAATAAAAATAAGTCTGCCAATAAGGGGGCACAATTAATGCACAATAGGAATACCAACAGATGTTGGAAGACATGGTCTCCAAAGACTACATAAATATTATCTATAAGAAACCAAGCACGCTGTTAATATCTTCTTCAGAGTACTTGTGTGGACAATCAGAGTGGTTTCTGACAAATATGTATCTTGTTTCCCAATGACCAGAAACTTGTATTTTCCGGTGCCGTTTTGTTCAAAAATAATTATCAATTATCTGAAAAAGCCTAGATTTTAATTTATCGTAGGAATTGTTGTATAAAGTGTGGAGAAACCATACGTTTTGATGCAGTCAACTTTAGAAAAATCTCGTGACTGAAGTTTTCTATAAGCTCTTTAAAGTTTTTTGAGAAACTCCATATCTGATTGACACCACTTCCGGAATATCCTAACCAGTTATTGTAATGCTGTTCCCCAAAATAGGATAAAAACACCGACATCAAGCAGGCATATATGATAAAAGAAATAATTCAGTTTGTAAATTTGAAATACATATAAACAAATTGCAAGAATTAAATTTCATAAATACTTATATGTACAAAAAGGCGAAGTTAACATTGTGTCAAACTTAATCATAATCCAAAAAACATATACAAAATCGAGTGTAGGGCAACACCGACCTCCGACAAAAGCGAAGGTAGGATCAGGTGCTATGGAGGAGTAAGCATCCTCTGCTGACCGGTCACACCCGCCGTGAGCCCTTAGTCGAAATAAAGTAAACGGGATTACCCGTAGTCAAATCTAGTAGGAAAATGACAGTCTAACAAAGGTGTACTAAAATACTGAAAGAGTATGTAAAGGCAAGGATAACGAACAGTGATCAATCTTGCAAGTCCTAAATAGAATACAAAAACAAGAGTTGGGCAATCACGGACCCCTGGACACACCAGAGGTGGGATCAGGTGCCTAGGAGGAGTAAGCACTCCCTGTTGACCGGTCACACCCGCCGTGAGCCCATAGTCTTAATCAGGTAAACGGAACAGTCCGTAGTCTAATCAGTGTGTGAAAAATGGCTTAACATAGGCTATGAAACACATCAGACAGCATTTGACTCAATGATACGTCATATTGGTAAACTATATCTATCTCACTTATCATTGTAACCAATCTTTAGAATCAGAAGAAAAATATAAATTGGCGAAGTAAACAATGTGTTAAACGTAATCATAGTCCTAAAAACATATATGCAAAGTCGAGTGTAGGGCAACACGGACCTCCGACAAAAGACGTAAGAATGTCAGTAGCTTTACTCGAATTAAAATTAAAAAACTGTCAAGTCTCCTTACAAAAATGTTTACGAGGATTCAATTCACAGACCCATGTGTTCCATTTCTAAATGTTCTTCTAAAAATTGTAAAACATGCGGCGTTCTTATCACTAAAAAAATCATTTACTAAGCAATTTAACCACCAACAATTTATACCAAGACTGGGGAAAATCTGACTTGCAAATCATCTAAATGTTGTCTACGGGATTATGTAACCTCTGCGGGCTCATTAGACGGAAACCAAGGGGTCTCTAAATAAACATATGTTCAGGTCATAGATTTGAGATTAATAACGAAGGTCATCAACTTCCTTATAAACATTTTAATCCCCCGACCATTCCATCTTATATATGAAGTTAGAATCATAGAAAAATATATCATCATACCAATAGTCCAACATTAAGTACACATTTCGTAGGCAACGAGAAGAATACTGGATTAGGAAACTAGGCACTGCTTTTCTTATGGGTGCAAGACGACAATATTGGAAGCATTGGGAAAAACTTCCAGCCCCAGTGTAACAATGTGAATGTGATGGAACTTTTTACCAATACAACTCGACGTAAATGTAGTCATGGACATCGTTCGTACAACAAACCCATAATACACGATGTGTCCTTTGACTCCCTTTTACCTTACGTGAATAAACCATTGGGTCTACATCACAGTTCGCACCAACTTTACTCTGTTCCTTTGAAAATTTTGTATAAATTACAGAAAAAACTAAAAATAGGCCTACTTCGATTCCTCAACACCGGAATACAGATTTTATTATATGATTGGGGAATGTTGCCTATCACAGACGCTTGTTCCACCGCGCATTAGTGACGAAAGAAACTCAGAAACCTCGCCGATTCCTACATCTTAAATTTGAAAATAAAGTAATTGATGCAGTCAACATAACAACATCCTCAACCATGAAAAAATTACAGTCCTGCATCCCGCCTTATTTTAAGATGAAATCCCAAACTTGTATTTCATACAGATATAGTTCCACTATTGCACAAAAGTTATTTAATTACAAAAAGACGTCGCAGTTCCTAAATATTAAAGAATTACAATGAAATCCTTCAAAGTGTACATGTTCCTCTCCTCATTTAATTATGGCCCCGCTGTCATGTTATTACTGGGGATATACATATAGTCCAAATGAGGATCTTAAGTCCCTCATTTCAAAAGGTCCTAAAATTCCGAAGACACCTCGCTCATTTAAATGGCAACATGAATTTCATGACTATAATAATCACATATTTGAGCTTGTCTAGATATGTAGATTAACACTGCTAACTGTTACGTTCAATATGTTTTTCCCGGAATTTGCAGGGTCGAGCATAAGCGAACCTCTCAACATACCCTACCGGAAACTTCTCTTGGGAAAAAATCAGCAATTGGTCAGATCATAAAAAAATTTCTCTGTTGAATATGGCTTTATCAAGTCATTTAATATAAAGATATCACTTATTCAATTGTTTTAGATATTGTAGCAAGATATATTATTATTTTACTGTCGATGGCAAAGAAATCGTACTTAAATGCATCGTTGCATGTTTCTGTTGTGTACGGCAGTTTTAGCCATCTTGTTAACAATACATTATTATTCATTTGTGCGACACATGTACACGTTAATTGCAACAACCCTTTATCTATGATTAACTTTCTATCTCGATAGATAAGCTATTAAGTAATGTTTTTTATATTGCAAAAAAGAAAGAGGGAAAAAAAGAAAAAGAAAAAAAAAAATGATAAAATAGGTATATTCATCCTATGTGCATGTGGTTTCGGTCAATCGGTAGTCAAACACACTTGCAGATAAAAGGGGAATGAACGGCATCCACATACACATCATTCTCACAAACAAACTTTTGTATCAAAAACTAAATGTGAATTTAATTTTAATGACCTTTAACTTTTTGTGTGGAGTATATTTGAAAAGGGACCACCGATGTCAGAATCGCTCTCGAAGTATATCTCATATGAAGGAAATAATGTATATTTCCTTCAAATCAAAAAATGTAGTAACTTTCAATCATCATTATGTATCAACTAATTCCCAATCCACGAGAGCTTTAGTTCGCATATGATCAATTTTTTTAATCTCGAGATAGCTACTTACAAACATTTAAAGTCAGCATTTCGCAAAATATATTGGTTGTGTATAACGATCTAGTTTGCCATACAACCTGAAATTGGGTCAAATGCTGTCTAACGCGACTTTCATAACAAATGTTAACTGTTCTTATACACGGCATTTTGACTAGATTTTTTCTTTTTACCTGATCAAGGCAATGGGCTCACTATGGCGTGACCGGTTGACTGGGTATTGCTTACTCCTCCTGAGGCACCTTGAATCCACCTCTGGAGTTCCAAGGGGGTCCGTTGTTTGCCAAATACTTCGTTTTGTATTCTTGTTTGGGACTTACGCAGACTTAGAGTAGTGTCTGGAGTAAACGAAATGAATGCATATAAAACTAACATAATTGTAGGTTTTTCTAACTGGAAAAAAATTGTTATCAAATTGATTTTTTTTTTAAAGTAAACCGTATTGACATGATAATATATTTGATTGTCAATCGTCATTTATTTACATTTATTTTACATTCACCGAATCTATATTTCTTTGAAATTGAGCATGGCATTTATCATCCATAAATGATGTTGTTGCAAACTACTTGGATCCGATTTTGTACAGTGTAGTGGATCCGGTTTTGTTAGTGTCCCTGTCCGATGTCATTACCATGATATGGACGATTTCCAAGGGTCAAAGTTGAATTTGACTGTTCCGTTTAAGTAACGAAATTATCAACATTATGATATTTTATGTACTTAAATCTAGTTTAATATGTTTAGAAAAATGCATGAAAAATATTAAACAAAAAATGCTTTCTTTGTTGGTTTATTGGTGATGAAGAACTAGATTGCAGAAAAATTTCATAACCGCGTTAAATTTTTTTTCCCTTGCAATGTAGTTTCTTCTCATCACCCAATAAAAATCAAGGATAAGCAATTCAGAGTTTACTTATATGAAATGAAATTCACCTTGATTTTGGTATTTTTGTCTATCCCAACATTTCAAATTAGATATAACCTATCATTGAAATTTATTTAATACATTTTTTTTTATTGAAAAAGTCTGACAACGCCAGCGCATGTAATTAAACATACTTTACCACAATGATAGATTAGATATATTAGCTTTGATTTAACACCCTGAAACTCGTTAATGTAAAGTATAATTAAACATGTCTTACGCGATATAAAAACAAGTTTAGATGCCAATTACTGATGAATCAAGACTTTGCAAAAACATCACGAGCTCTAGTACATTTGTCTAAATATTAACATGTTATCTAATATAGATGAAAATAATGTATCTATATTAACGTACTCCCGGTCCAGTTTTTAAATAATTTCTCAATTAACAAAATAATTGAATACTATTCAATCCTAATAATGAAATAGAGTTGGGGGGGGGGGGCGGGGGCTAGCCCTCCGCTGGGCCCATGCTGATGATGTCCTTTTAGAAAACAAAGGACATCGTCAGCACGGGCCTCGCGGAGGACTACCAAAGGAGAGTGACATCTCTATCTCCATTATTATGATTGAATATATCAAATTTTTTGTTCATTGAGGAGAATTCAATATAAAACCGAATTGCAAACTTTAGAATTGCCAAGGCTTTCATCAAAAAAAGTTTGCGATTGGGTTTTATGAGCAAATAATTTAAATATATTCAATGCTTATGGATTCAGTTACAAAACTATAAACTGTCATTTTCCATGAATTTATTCAGCAAACACTCCGAAATAGAATAAAGCATTTACGAAGCGGCTGTTGATCTGCGACGGCAATTTACACGCATTGGTGCCGTACAGCAAAAATGCCAGTCAAATTTAAGCTATGTTTCTACAAGATGTTGAGTTTAGGACTTGTACATCAATTAAAAAAAAATTGTTAATCAGATAAAGAAACGCTTGTTGGTTGTATCGTAGACATATATAGTAGTGGGTGCCCGACACACGTAAGCGATCACAGGCACTTGACGTTTTAAATATATTTGGAAAAAAAAATTTCCGCGATCCGATACACTAATAAATGACAAGGTTATCTCACGCCGCCATCTTGAATTCCTTATTTACCGCCAAGCTACTTACATTTGTTGCAAAAGTCACATTAATTCTTAGAATTGAGACCCCTACGTGTAGCAGCAAGCTCTGTCAAGGTCCTTTCTCCTCGCAATCTCATGGTGATTGGAAATAAAGTTCTAAAACATTTATCGGCTGTAAATCAACCGTCAAATTCATCGTCTACTGCTTCTCAATAGCCGACAAAATTCTAAAGGGTGACGGAAGTTGACATCACTTTGCAAATGAGAATTCCCTCGTGATGTTGTGCGGGGAAAGAAAAAGGGGTGGGTGTGCACTGAATGCAGGGTAAGTGTATTGTATTGCAAACAATATAACTCGGGCACAATTAAGGATAGGCTGACATCGGGTCAATTTTGATAAATCTATATCAAAACAACATTGGAATCGCTCACCCCCCCCCCCAAATCGCCATCCTGTTTTCGACTCCAACCCACGAAGTTATAAGTCCTGACCACCATAAGCTGTTTCTCAATGGTTGCGGGGGGGGTTCATATCTGTAAGCATCCTATGTGCATGTGGTTCGGTCAATCGGTGTCAAACACTTGCAGATAAAAGGGGAATGACGGCATCCACATACATCTATCATTCTCACAACAAAATTTTGTATGCAAAAACTAAATGTGAATTTAATTTAATGACCCTTTACTTTTTGTGGAGTAATTTGAAAAAGGGACACCGGATGTCAGAAATCGCTTCTCGAAGTATATCTCTATGAAGGAAAATAATGTATATTTCCTTCAAATCAAAAAATGTAAGTAAACATTTCATTCATCATTATTCTATCAACTAATTCAATCCACGTGAGCTTGTTCTGCTATTGATGATCATTTTTAATCGAGATAGGCTACTTACAAACATTTAAAAGTCAGCAATTTCGCAAAATTCATGGTTGTTATAACGATTTAAGTTTGCCAGTACAACCTGAATTGGGTCAAATGCTGTCTACGCGTTTAATAACACTGTTAAGCTGTTCTTTATTACAACGGATTTGACTACGATTTTTCTTTTACCTGATCAAAGCAATGGGCTCACCTATGGGTGTGACCGGTTGACTGGTGATGCTTACTCCTCCTAGGCACCTGATCCCACTCTGGATGTCAGGGGGTCCGTGTTTTGCCCAACTCTCTGTTGTATTCTGTTTGGGACTTACGAGACTTAGTAGTGTTGCAAGGTAAACGAAATGGGAATGCATAAAACTAACATATTTGTAGGTTTTTCTAACTTGGAAAAAATTGATATCAAATTGATTTTTTTTTTAAAAGTAAACCGTAATTGACATGATATATATGTCTGATTTGTCATCGTCATTTATTTAATTTATTTACATCAGCCGGATCCTATATTTCTCTTGAAATTGAACATGGCATTATCATCCAATAAATGCATGTTTGTTGCAAAACTACTTGGATCCGATTTTGTACATGTAGTGGATCCGGTTTTGTAGTGTCACCTGTCCGCATGGTCATTACCTATATATGGGCGATTCCAAGGTCAAAGGTTGAATTGATGTTCCGTTTAAAGTAACGATATTTATCAAACAATTGAATTTTAAGTACTTAAATCTTAGTTTACTATGTTTAGAAAATTGCATGAAAATATAAACAATAAAATGCTTTCTTTGTTGGTTTTATTGGGTGATGAAGGAAACTAGATTGCAGAAAAAAATTTCATAAGCACGCGTAGATTTTTTTTTCCTGCAATGCTAAGTTTCTTTCATCACCCAAATAAACCAAACAGAAAGCATTTTATTGTTTAAGGTGGCCATTAACATCTGGGAAAAGTTTTCTCAAACAGCACGATATGATTTATTATGAAAGATAATTATGATATATAATAATTATACATGTGAAATGGTGGAAAATATGAAATTTCTGAATACAAAAAAACATGATCGTTTCAAAACACTTCTTCGTGAAGAAAATATGAACAAAAGTTCCTGGCGGATTCGAACTCGGGACTTGCGGTTTACAAACCAATGCTTTACCTTAATGAGCTATGAAGTTATGAGTACGATCAAATTGATCGAAACAAGGCTATTTACGAACTATTTAAATGCCATCTTAGTGACGTTGTGTTATTATAAGAGTAATAAGCTTTTATGTAAGTGGGCTACCTAAAAAAAGCAATGGCATAAGAAAATTCAAAGGATCAATTCAGAGTTATACTTAGAAATGAAAATTCAGCCTTGATTTTGTATTTTTGTCTATCCCAACATTTCAATATTGATGTAACCTAATGATTGAATTTAATTTAATACATTTTTTTTTATGAAAGTCTGAATAGCCAAGCGCATGCTAAAACATACTTTACCACAATGATAGATATATGATATGATTAGCTTTGATTACGCACCTGTAAACTGCGTTAATTGTTTAAGTATATTAAACATTCTTACGCGATATAAAACAAGTTCTAATGTCAATTACTGATGAATCAGACTTGCAAAAAACATCAACGAGCTCTAGTACATTTGTCTAAATATACACATGTATCTAATATAGATGAAAAATAATGTATCTAAAATAAGTACTCCCGGTCAGTTTTCTTAATATTCAATTTCTCAATTAAAAAATAATTGATATTATTCAATCCTATACATGAAATAGAGATTGGTAGCCCTCCGCTGGGCCCCATGCCTGATGATGTCCGTTT